>CM039603.1:224749-321577 GCA_022457205.1 Saccharum spontaneum
GAACAAGCAAATAACACTAATTTTTCCTTTTTCCTGAATCTTCCCCTGATTTTTCAAAAAGGCACTGGTAGGAATCAAACTTTTTTATTTTTTCACTATTTTTTATAATTTTCTCTAAACAAGGATAAAAAAAGATTCAACCACAAAAATTGGCACCTACAACTGAGGTGGGATGTGGTCTACAGAAATACAGCACGTTCTCTGAAAAGCGTGCAAAAACTTTGACAATTATTTTTCTTTATTTTCCTGAATTTTTTGGCAATTTTGATGAAACCAAAAATGGCGAAGCAATCTATTGTTTAGCGTGGGTAACAGTTGCAAGATTAACCTGTGCTGATAGAAGAAAAACGTGGAGCTATGGGTAGGCACACAATATGACAGCAAGGATTAGCGATTAAAGAGTGCAGATTAGCGATTGTTCAATCCGGATCCAAAGTACGAATCACAGTTGCTGGCTAAGACGTGTCGAGACGTAGCGCAACATGGTGAAAACAAAGGACGACTCAAAGAACGCACAGAATAAGCAAATAACACAGATTTTTCCTTTTTCCTGAATTTTTCCCTGATTTTTCCAAAAGGCACTAGTAGGAATCAATTTTTTATATTTTTTCACTATTTTTTATAATTTTCTCTGAACAAGGATAAAAAAGATTCAACCACAAAAATTGGCACCTACAACTGAGGTGGGATGTGGTCTACAGAAATACAGCACGTTCTCTGAAAAGCGTGCAAAAACTTTGACAATTATTTTTCTTTATTTTCCTGAATTTTTTGGAAATTTTGATGAAACCAAAAATGGCGAAGCAATCTATTGTTTAGCGTGGGTAACAGTTGCAAGATTAACCTGTGCTGATAGAAGAAAAACGTGGAGCTATGGGTAGGCACACAATATGACAGCAAGGATTAGCGATTAAAGAGTGCAGATTAGCGATTGTTCAATCCGGATCCAAAGTACGAATCACAGTTGCTGGATAAGACGTGTCGAGACGTAGCGCAACATGGTGAAAACAAAGGACGACTGAAAGAACGCACATAATAAGCAAATAACACAGATTTTTCCTTTTTCCTGAATTTTTCCCTGATTTTTCCAAAAGGCACTAGTAGGAATCAATTTTTTTATTTTTTCACTATTTTTTTATAGTTTTCTCTGAACAAAGGACGACTGAAAGAACGCACAGAACAAGCAAATAACACGGATTTTTCCTTTTTTCTGAATTTTCCCCTGATTTTTCCAAGTGGCACTTGTACGAATCAAACTTTTTTTATTTTTTCACTGTTTTTTTATAATTTTCTCTGAACAAGGATAAAAAAAGATGCAACCACAAAAATTGGCACCTACAACTGAGGTGGGATGTGGTCTATAGAAATACAGCACGTTCTCTGAAAAGCGTGCAAAAAATTTGACAATTTTTTATCTTTATTTTACTGAATTTTTGTGGCAATTTTGATGAAACCAAACAGGCGAAGCTATCTATTGTTGAGCCTGGGTAACAGTTGCAAGATGAACCTGTGCTGATAGAAGAATATATGGAGCTATGGGTAGGCACACAATATGACAGCAAGGATTAGCAATTAACGAGTGCAGATTAGCAATTGTTCAATCCGGATCCAAAGTACAAATCACAGCTGCTGGCTAAGACATATCGAGACATAGCACAACAAGGTGAAAACAAAGGACGATGGAGAAAACGCACAGAACAAGCAAATAACACGGATTTTTTCTTTTTTCTAATTTTTTCCCTTATTTTCCTAAAAGGCACTAGTAGGAATCAAACTTTTTATTTTCTCACTATTTTTTTATAATTTTCTCTGAACAAGGATAAAAAAAGATGCAACCACAAAAATTAGCACCTACAACTGAGGTGGGATGTGGTCTACAGAAATACAACACGTTCTCTGAAAAGCGTGCAAAAACTTTGACATTTTTTCTTTATTTTCCTAGATTTTTTTTGGCAATTTTGATGAAACCAAACAGGCGAAGCAATCTATTGTTGACCGTGGGTAACAGTTGCAAGATGAACCTGTGCTGATAGAAGAATATATGGAGCTATGGGTAGGCACACAATAGGACAACAAGGATTAGCAATTAACGAGTGCAGATTAGCGATTGTTCAATCCGGATACAAAGTACAAATCACAGCTGTTGGCTAAGACGCGTCGAGACATAGCACAACAACGTAAAAACGAAGGACGATGGAAAGAACGTATAGAACAAGCAAATAACACGGATTTTTCCTTTTTCCTGAATTTTTCCAAAAGGCACTAGTAGGAATCAAACTTTTTAATTTTTTCACTATTTTTTTTATAATTTTCTCTGAACAAGGATAAAAAAAGATGCAACCACAAAAATTGGCACCGACAACTGAGGTGGGATGTGGTTTACAGAAATACAGCACATTCTTTATTATCTTGAATTTTTTTGGCAATTTTGATGAAACCAAACAGGGTGAAGCAATCTGTTGCTGAGCGAGGGTAACAGTTGCAAGATGAACCTGTGCTGATAGAAGAATATGTGGAGTTGTGGGTAGTCACACAATATGAAGCAAGGATTAGGAACTAACGAGTGTAGATTAGCGATTGTTCAATCCGGATCTAAAGTACAAATCACAGTTGCTGGCTAGGACGTGTTGAGACGTAGCACAACAAGGTGAAAACAAAGGACGATGGAAAGAACGCATAGAACAAGCAAATAACACGGATTTTTCCTTTTTCCTGAATTTTCCCCTGATTTTTCCAAAAGGCACTAGTAGGAATCAAACTTTTTTATTTTTTCACTAATTTTTTTTATAATTTTCTCTGAACAAGGATAAAAAAGATGCAACCACAAAAATTGGCACCTACAACTGAGGTGGGATGTGGTCTACCGAAATACAGCACGTTCTCTGAAAAGCATGCAAAAACTTTGACAATTTTTTTCTTTATTTTCCTAGATTTTTTTGGCAATTTTGATGAAACCAAACAGGGCGAAGCAATCTATTGTTGAGCGTGGGTAACAGTTGCAAGATGAACCTGTGCTAATAGAATAATATATGGATCTATAGATAGGCACACAATATGACAGCAAGGATTAGCAATTAACGAGTGCAGATTAGCGATTGCTCAATCCGGATCCAAAGTACAAATCATAGCTGCTGGCTAAGACGCGTCGAGACATAGCGCAACATGGTGAAAACAAAGGACGATGGAAGGAACGTACAGAACAAGCAAATAACACAGATTTTTCCTTTTTCGTGAATTTTCCTCAGATTTTTCCAAAAGGCACTAGTAGGAATCAATTTTTTTTATTTTTCACTATTTTTTATAATTTTATCTGAACAAGGATAAAAAAAGATTCAACCTCAAAAATTGGCACCTACAACTGAGGTGGGATGTGGTCTTCCGAAATACAACACGTTCTCTGAAAAGCATGCAAAAACTTTGACAATTTTTTTTCTTTATTTTCCAGGATTTTTTTAGCAATTTTGATGAAACCAAACAGGCGAAGTAATCTTTTGTTGAGCGTGGGTAACAGTTGCAAGATGAACCTGCGCTGATAGAAGAATATATGGAGCTATGGGTAGGCACACAATATGACAGCAAGGATTAGCAATTAACGAGTGCAGATTAGCGATTGTTCAATCCGGATCTAAAGTACAAATCACAGCTGCTGGCTAAGACGTGTCGAGACGTAGCGCAACAAGGTGAAAACAAAGGACGATGGAAAAAATGCACGAAACAAGCAAATAACACTAATTTTTCCTTTTTCCTGAATGTTCCCCTGATTTTTCCAAAAGGCACTAGTAGGAATCAAACTTTTTTATTTTCTCACTATTTTTTATAATTTTCTCTGAACAAGGATAAAAAAAGATGCAACCAGAAAAATTGGCACCTACAACTGAGGTGGGATGTGGTCTACAGAAATACAGCACGTTCTCTGAAAAGCATGCAAAAACTTTGACAGTTTTTTATCTTTATTTTCCTGAATTTTTTTTGGCAATTTTGATGGAACCAAATAGGGCGAAGCAATCAGTTGTTGATCGTGGGTAATAGTTGCAAGATGAACCTATGCTGATAGAAGAATATGTGGAGCTATGGCTAGGCACACAATATGACTGCAAGGATTAGCATTTATCGAGTGCAGATTAGCGATTGTTCAATCCGGATCCAAAGTACAAATCACAGCTGCCGGCTAAGACGTGTCGAGACGTAGCGCAATAAGGTGAAAACAAAGGACGACGGAAAGAACGCACAGAACAAGCAAATAACACGGATTTTTCCTTTTTTCTGAATTTTCCCCTGATTTTTCCAAAAGGCACCAGTAGGAATCAAACTTTTTTATTTTTTCACTATTTTTTATAATTTTCTGTGAACAAATATCAAAAAAGATGCAACCACAAAAATTGGAACCTACAACTAAGGTGGATGTGGTCTACAGAAATACAACAAGTTCTCTGAAAAGCGTGCAAAAACTTTGAAATTTTTTTTCTTTATTTTCTTGAATTTTTTTGGCAATTTTGATGAAACTAAACAGGGTGAAGCAATCTGTTGTTGAGCGTGGGTAACAGTTGCAAGATGAACCTGCGCTGATAGAAGAATATGTGGAGCTATGGGTAGGCACACAATATGACTGCAAGGATTAGCAATTATCGAGTGCAGATTAGCGATTGTTCAATCCGGATCCAAAGTACAAATCACAGCTGCTTGCTAAGACGTGTCGAGACGTAGCTCAATAAGATGAAAACAAAGGACGACGCGAAGAACGCACAGAACAAGCAAATAACACGGATTTTTCTTTTTTTCTGAATTTTTCCCTGATTTTTCCAAAAGGCACCAGTAGGAATCAAACTTTTTTTATTTTTTCACTATTTTTTATAATTTTCTTTGAACAAGGATAAAAAAAGATGCAACCACAAAAATTAGCACCTACAACTACGGTGGATGTGGTCTACAGAAATACAACACGTTCTCTGAAAAGCGTGCAAAAACTTTGAAATTTTTTTTCTTTATTTTCTTGAATTTTTTTGGCAATTTTGATGAAACTAAACAGGGTGAAACAATCTATTGTTGAGCGTGGGTAACAGTTGCAAGATGAACCTGTGCTGATAGAAGAATATGTGGAGCTATGGGTAGGCACACAATATGACTGCAAGGATTAGCAATTATCGAGTGCAGATTAGCGATTGTTCAATCCAGATCCAAAGTACAAATCACAGCTGCTGGCTAAGACGGGTCGAGACGTAGCGCAACAAGGTGAAAACAAAGGACGATGGAAAGAACGCACAGAACAAGCAAATAACATGAATTTTTCCTTTTTCCTGAATGTTCCCCAGATTTTTCCAAAAGGCACTAGTAGGAATCAAACTTTCTTATTTTTTCACTATTTTTTTTATAATTTTCTCTGAACAAGGATAAAAAAAGATTCAACCACAAAAATTGGCACCTACAACTGAGGTGGGATGTGGTCTACCAAAATACAGCACGTTCTCTAAAAAGCATCAAAAACTTTGACAATTTTTTTTCTTTATTTTCTTGGATTTTTTTGGCAATTTTGATGAAACCAAACAGGCAAAGCAATCTATTGTTGAGCGTGGGTAACAGTTGCAAGATGAACCTGTGCTGATAGAAGAATATATGGAGCTATGGGTAGGCACACAATATGACAGCATGGATTAGCAATTAACGAGTGCAGATTAGCGATTGTTCAATCCGGATCCAAAGTACAAATCACAGCTGCTGGCTAAGACGCGTCGAGACATAGCACAACAAGGTGAAAACAAAGGACGATGGAAAGAACGTACAAAACAAGCAAATAACATGGATTTTTTCTTTTTCCTGAATTTTTCCAAAAGGCGCTAGTAGGAACCAACTTTTTTATTTTTTCACTATTTTTTTATAATTTTCTCTGAACAAGGATAAAAAAAGATGCAACCACCAAAATTGGCACCAACAACTGAGGTGGGATGTGGTCTACAGAAATACAGCATGTTCTCCGAAAAGCGTGCAAAAACTTTGAAATTTTTTTTCTTTATTATCCTGAATTTTTTTTGGCAATTTTGATGGAACCAAACAGGGCGAAGCAATCTGTTATTGATCATGGGTAAAAGTTGCAAGACGAACCTGTAGTGATAGAAGAATATGAGGAGCTATGGGTAGGCACACAATATGACAGCAAGGATTAGCAACTAACAAGTGCAGATTAGCGATTGTTCAATCCGGATCCAAAGTACAAATCACAGCTACTGGCTAAGACGTGTTGAGACGTAGCGCAACAAGGTGAAAACAAAGGACGATGGAAAGAACGCACAGAACAAGCAATAACACGGATTTTTCCTTTTTCCTGAATTTTCCCCTGATTTTTCCAAAAGGCACTAGTCGGAATCAAACTATTTTATTTTTTCACTAATTTTTTTATAATTTTATCTGAACAAGGATAAAAAAAGATGCAACCTCAAAAATTGGCACCTACAATTGAGGTGGGATGTGGTCTACCGAAATACAGCATGTTCTCTGAAAAGCATGCAAAAACTTTGACAATTTTTTTTCTTTATTTTCCTAGATTTTTTTGGCAATTTTGATGAAACCAAACAGGGCGAAGCAATCTATTGTTGAGCGTGGGTAACAGTTGCATGATGAACCTGTGCTGATAAAAGAATATATAGAGCTATGGATAGGCACACAATATGACAGCAAGGATTAGCAATTAACGAGTGCAGATTAGCGATTGTTCAATCCGGATCCAAAGTACAAATCACAGCTGCAGGCTAAGATGCGTCGAGACATAGCGCAACATGGTGAAAACAAAGGACGTCAGAACGAACGTATAGAACAAGCAAATAACACGGATTTTTCCTTTTTCCCGAATTTTTCCAAAAGGCACTAGTAGGAATCAAACTTTTTAATTTTTTCACTATTTTTTTTATAATTTTCTCTGAACAAGGATCAAAAAAGATGCAACCACAAAAATTGGCACCTACAACTGAGGTGGGATGTGGTCTACAGAAATACAGCACGTTCTCTCAAAAGCGTACAAAAACTTTGACAATTTTTTTCTTTATTTTCCAGAATTTTTTTGGCAATTTTGATGAAACCAAACGGGGCGAAGCAATCTGCTGCTGAGCGTGGATAACAGTTGCAAGATGAACCTATGCTGATAGAGGGTAGGCACACAATATGACTGCAAGGATTAGCAATTATCGAGTGCAGATTTGCGATTATTCAATCCGGATCCAAAGTACAAATCACAGCTGCTGGCTAAGACGTGTCGAGACATAGCGCAACAAGGTGAAAACAAAGGACGATGGAAAGAACGCACAGAACAAGCAAATAACATGAATTTTTCCTTTTTCCTGAATATTCCCCAGATTTTTCCAAAAGGCACTAGTAGGAATCAAACTTTCTTATTTTTTCACTTTTTTTTTATAATTTTCTCTGAACAAGGATAAAAAAAGATTCAACCACAAAAATTGGCACCTACAACTGAGGTGGGTTGTGGTCTACCGAAATACAGCACGTTCTCTAAAAAGCATCAAAAACTTTGACAATTTTTTTTCTTTATTTTCTTGGATTTTTTTGGCAATTTTGATGAAACCAAACAGGCGAAGCAATCTATTGTTGAGCGTGGGTAACAGTTGCAAGATGAACCTGTGCTGATAGAAGAATATATGGAGCTATGGGTAGGCACACAATATGACAGCATGGATTAGCAATTAACGAGTGCAGATTAGCGATTGTTCAATCCGGATCCAAAGTACAAATCACAGCTGCTGGCTAAGACGCGTCGAGACATAGCACAACAAGGTGAAAACAAAGGACGATGGAAAGAACGTACAAAACAAGCAAATAACATGGATTTTTTCTTTTTCCTGAATTTTTCCAAAAGGCGCTAGTAGGAATCAAACTTTTTTATTTTTTCACTATTTTTTTATAATTTTCTCTGAACAAGGATAAAAAAAGATGCAACCACCAAAATTGGCACCAACAACTGAGGTGGGATGTGGTCTACAGAAATACAGCATGTTCTCCGAAAAGCGTGCAAAAACTTTGAAATTTTTTTTCTTTATTATCCTGAATTTTTTTTGGCAATTTTGATGGAACCAAACAGGGCGAAGCAATCTGTTATTGATCATGGGTAAAAGTTGCAAGACGAACCTGTAGTGATAGAAGAATATGAGGAGCTATGGGTAGGCACACAATATGACAGCAAGGATTAGCAACTAACAAGTGCAGATTAGCGATTGTTCAATCCGGATCCAAAGTACAAATCACAGCTACTGGCTAAGACGTGTTGAGACGTAGCGCAACAAGGTGAAAACAAAGGACGATGGAAAGAACGCACAGAACAAGCAATAACACGGATTTTTCCTTTTTCCTGAATTTTCCCCTGATTTTTCCAAAAGGCACTAGTCAGAATCAAACTATTTTATTTTTTCACTAATTTTTTTATAATTTTATCTGAACAAGGATAAAAAAAGATGCAACCTCAAAAATTGGCACCTACAATTGAGGTGGGATGTGGTCTACCGAAATACAGCATGTTCTCTGAAAAGCATGCAAAAACTTTGACAATTTTTTTTCTTTATTTTCCTAGATTTTTTTGGCAATTTTGATGAAACCAAACAGGGCGAAGCAATCTATTGTTGAGCGTGGGTAACAGTTGCATGATGAACCTGTGCTGATAAAAGAATATATAGAGCTATGGATAGGCACACAATATGACAGCAAGGATTAGCAATTAACGAGTGCAGATTAGCGATTGTTCAATCCGGATCCAAAGTACAAATCACAGCTGCAGGCTAAGATGCGTCGAGACATAGCGCAACATGGTGAAAACAAAGGACGTCAGAACGAACGTATAGAACAAGCAAATAACACGGATTTTTCCTTTTTCCCGAATTTTTCCAAAAGGCACTAGTAGGAATCAAACTTTTTAATTTTTTCACTATTTTTTTTATAATTTTCTCTGAACAAGGATCAAAAAAGATGCAACCACAAAAATTGGCACCTACAACTGAGGTGGGATGTGGTCTACAGAAATACAGCACGTTCTCTCAAAAGCGTACAAAAACTTTGACAATTTTTTTCTTTATTTTCCAGAATTTTTTTGGCAATTTTGATGAAACCAAACGGGGCGAAGCAATCTGCTGCTGAGCGTGGATAACAGTTGCAAGATGAACCTATGCTGATAGAGGGTAGGCACACAATATGACTGCAAGGATTAGCAATTATCGAGTGCAGATTTGCGATTATTCAATCCGGATCCAAAGTACAAATCACAGCTGCTGGCTAAGACGTGTCGAGACGTAGCGCAACAAGGTGAAAACAAAGGACGATGGAAAGAACGCACAGAACAAGCAAATAACATGAATTTTTCCTTTTTCCTGAATGTTCCCCAGATTTTTCCAAAAGGCACTAGTAGGAATCAAACTTTCTTATTTTTTCACTTTTTTTTTATAATTTTCTCTGAACAAGGATAAAAAAGGATTCAACCACAAAAATTGGCACCTACAACTGAGGTGGGTTGTGGTCTACCGAAATACAGCACGTTCTCTAAAAAGCATCAAAAACTTTGACAATTTTTTTTCTTTATTTTCTTGGATTTTTTTGGCAATTTTGATGAAACCAAACAGGCGAAGCAATCTATTGTTGAGCGTGGGTAACAGTTGCAAGATGAACCTGTGCTGATAGAAGAATATATGGAGCTATGGGTAGGCACACAATATGACAGCATGGATTAGCAATTAACGAGTGCAGATTAGCGATTGTTCAATCCGGATCCAAAGTACAAATCACAGCTGCTGGTTAAGACGCGTCGAGACATAGCACAACAAGGTGAAAACAAAGGACGATGGAAAGAACGTACAAAACAAGCAAATAACATGGATTTTTTCTTTTTCCTGAATTTTTCCAAAAGGCGCTAGTAGGAATCAAACTTTTTTATTTTTTCACTATTTTTTTATAATTTTCTCTGAACAAGGATAAAAAAAGATGCAACCACCAAAATTGGCACCAACAACTGAGGTGGGATGTGGTCTACAGAAATACAGCATGTTCTCCGAAAAGCGTGCAAAAACTTTGAAATTTTTTTTCTTTATTATCCTGAATTTTTTTTGGCAATTTTGATGGAACCAAACAGGGCGAAGCAATCTGTTATTGATCATGGGTAAAAGTTGCAAGACGAACCTGTAGTGATAGAAGAATATGAGGAGCTATGGGTAGGCACACAATATGACAGCAAGGATTAGCAACTAACAAGTGCAGATTAGCGATTGTTCAATCCGGATCCAAAGTACAAATCACAGCTACTGGCTAAGACGTGTTGAGACGTAGCGCAACAAGGTGAAAACAAAGGACGATGGAAAGAACGCACAGAACAAGTAATAACACGGATTTTTCCTTTTTCCTGAATTTTCCCCTGATTTTTCCAAAAGGCACTAGTCGGAATCAAACTATTTTACTTTTTCACTAATTTTTTTATAATTTTATCTGAACAAGGATAAAAAAAGATGCAACCTCAAAAATTGGCACCTACAATTGAGGTGGGATGTGGTCTACCGAAATACAGCATGTTCTCTGAAAAGCATGCAAAAACTTTGACAATTTTTTTTCTTTATTTTCCTAGATTTTTTTGGCAATTTTGATGAAACCAAACAGGGCGAAGCAATCTATTGTTGAGCGTGGGTAACAGTTGCATGATGAACCTGTGCTGATAAAAGAATATATAGAGCTATGGATAGGCACACAATATGACAGCAAGGATTAGCAATTAACGAGTGCAGATTAGCGATTGTTCAATCCGGATCCAAAGTACAAATCACAGCTGCAGGCTAAGATGCGTCGAGACATAGCGCAACATGGTGAAAACAAAGGACGTCAGAACGAACGTATAGAACAAGCAAATAACACGGATTTTTCCTTTTTCCCGAATTTTTCCAAAAGGCACTAGTAGGAATCAAACTTTTTAATTTTTTCACTATTTTTTTTATAATTTTCTCTGAACAAGGATCAAAAAAGATGCAACCACAAAAATTGGCACCTACAACTGAGGTGGGATGTGGTCTACAGAAATACAGCACGTTCTCTCAAAAGCGTACAAAAACTTTGACAATTTTTTTCTTTATTTTCCAGAATTTTTTTGGCAATTTTGATGAAACCAAACGGGGCGAAGCAATCTGCTGCTGAGCGTGGATAACAGTTGCAAGATGAACCTATGCTGATAGAGGGTAGGCACACAATATGACTGCAAGGATTAGCAATTATCGAGTGCAGATTTGCGATTATTCAATCCGGATCCAAAGTACAAATCACAGCTGCTGGCTAAGACGTGTCGAGACGTAGCGCAACAAGGTGAAAACAAAGGACGATGGAAAGAACGCACAGAACAAGCAAATAACATGAATTTTTCCTTTTTCCTGAATGTTCCCCAGATTTTTCCAAAAGGCACTAGTAGGAATCAAACTTTCTTATTTTTTCACTTTTTTTTTATAATTTTCTCTGAACAAGGATAAAAAAAGATTCAACCACAAAAATTGGCACCTACAACTGAGGTGGGTTGTGGTCTACCGAAATACAGCACGTTCTCTAAAAAGCATCAAAAACTTTGACAATTTTTTTTCTTTATTTTCTTGGATTTTTTTGGCAATTTTGATGAAACCAAACAGGCGAAGCAATCTATTGTTGAGCGTGGGTAACAGTTGCAAGATGAACCTGTGCTGATAGAAGAATATATGGAGCTATGGGTAGGCACACAATATGACAGCATGGATTAGCAATTAACGAGTGCAGATTAGCGATTGTTCAATCCGGATCCAAAGTACAAATCACAGCTGCTGGCTAAGACGCGTCGAGACATAGCACAACAAGGTGAAAACAAAGGACGATGGAAAGAACGTACAAAACAAGCAAATAACATGGATTTTTTCTTTTTCCTGAATTTTTCCAAAAGGCGCTAGTAGGAATCAAACTTTTTCATTTTTTCACTATTTTTTTATAATTTTCTCTGAACAAGGATAAAAAAAGATGCAACCACCAAAATTGGCACCAACAACTGAGGTGGGATGTGGTCTACAGAAATACAGCATGTTCTCCGAAAAGCGTGCAAAAACTTTGAAATTTTTTTTCTTTATTATCCTGAATTTTTTTTGGCAATTTTGATGGAACCAAACAGGGCGAAGCAATCTGTTATTGATCATGGGTAAAAGTTGCAAGACGAACCTGTAGTGATAGAAGAATATGAGGAGCTATGGGTAGGCACACAATATGACAGCAAGGATTAGCAACTAACAAGTGCAGATTAGCGATTGTTCAATCCGGATCCAAAGTACAAATCACAGCTACTGGCTAAGACGTGTTGAGACGTAGCGCAACAAGGTGAAAACAAAGGACGATGGAAAGAACGCACAGAACAAGCAATAACACGGATTTTTCCTTTTTCCTGAATTTTCCCCTGATTTTTCCAAAAGGCACTAGTCAGAATCAAACTATTTTATTTTTTCACTAATTTTTTTATAATTTTATCTGAACAAGGATAAAAAAAGATGCAACCTCAAAAATTGGCACCTACAATTGAGGTGGGATGTGGTCTACCGAAATACAGCATGTTCTCTGAAAAGCATGCAAAAACTTTGACAATTTTTTTTCTTTATTTTCCTAGATTTTTTTGGCAATTTTGATGAAACCAAACAGGGCGAAGCAATCTATTGTTGAGCGTGGGTAACAGTTGCATGATGAACCTGTGCTGATAAAAGAATATATAGAGCTATGGATAGGCACACAATATGACAGCAAGGATTAGCAATTAACGAGTGCAGATTAGCGATTGTTCAATCCGGATCCAAAGTACAAATCACAGCTGCAGGCTAAGATGCGTCGAGACATAGCGCAACATGGTGAAAACAAAGGACGTCAGAACGAACGTATAGAACAAGCAAATAACACGGATTTTTCCTTTTTCCCGAATTTTTCCAAAAGGCACTAGTAGGAATCAAACTTTTTAATTTTTTCACTATTTTTTTTATAATTTTCTCTGAACAAGGATCAAAAAAGATGCAACCACAAAAATTGGCACCTACAACTGAGGTGGGATGTGGTCTACAGAAATACAGCACGTTCTCTCAAAAGCGTACAAAAACTTTGACAATTTTTTTCTTTATTTTCCAGAATTTTTTTGGCAATTTTGATGAAACCAAACGGGGCGAAGCAATCTGCTGCTGAGCGTGGATAACAGTTGCAAGATGAACCTATGCTGATAGAGGGTAGGCACACAATATGACTGCAAGGATTAGCAATTATCGAGTGCAGATTTGCGATTATTCAATCCGGATCCAAAGTACAAATCACAGCTGCTGGCTAAGACGTGTCGAGACGTAGCGCAACAAGGTGAAAACAAAGGACGATGGAAAGAACGCACAGAACAAGCAAATAACATGAATTTTTCCTTTTTCCTGAATGTTCCCCAGATTTTTCCAAAAGGCACTAGTAGGAATCAAACTTTCTTATTTTTTCACTTTTTTTTTTATAATTTTCTCTGAACAAGGATAAAAAAGGATTCAACCACAAAAATTGGCACCTACAACTGAGGTGGGTTGTGGTCTACCGAAATACAGCACGTTCTCTAAAAAGCATCAAAAACTTTGACAATTTTTTTTCTTTATTTTCTTGGATTTTTTTGGCAATTTTGATGAAACCAAACAGGCGAAGCAATCTATTGTTGAGCGTGGGTAACAGTTGCAAGATGAACCTGTGCTGATAGAAGAATATATGGAGCTATGGGTAGGCACACAATATGACAGCATGGATTAGCAATTAACGAGTGCAGATTAGCGATTGTTCAATCCGGATCCAAAGTACAAATCACAGCTGCTGGTTAAGACGCGTCGAGACATAGCACAACAAGGTGAAAACAAAGGACGATGGAAAGAACGTACAAAACAAGCAAATAACATGGATTTTTTCTTTTTCCTGAATTTTTCCAAAAGGCGCTAGTAGGAATCAAACTTTTTTATTTTTTCACTATTTTTTTATAATTTTCTCTGAACAAGGATAAAAAAAGATGCAACCACCAAAATTGGCACCAACAACTGAGGTGGGATGTGGTCTACAGAAATACAGCATGTTCTCCGAAAAGCGTGCAAAAACTTTGAAATTTTTTTTCTTTATTATCCTGAATTTTTTTTGGCAATTTTGATGGAACCAAACAGGGCGAAGCAATCTGTTATTGATCATGGGTAAAAGTTGCAAGACGAACCTGTAGTGATAGAAGAATATGAGGAGCTATGGGTAGGCACACAATATGACAGCAAGGATTAGCAACTAACAAGTGCAGATTAGCGATTGTTCAATCCGGATCCAAAGTACAAATCACAGCTACTGGCTAAGATGTGTTGAGACGTAGCGCAACAAGGTGAAAACAAAGGACGATGGAAAGAACGCACAGAACAAGTAATAACACGGATTTTTCCTTTTTCCTGAATTTTCCCCTGATTTTTCCAAAAGGCACTAGTCGGAATCAAACTATTTTACTTTTTCACTAATTTTTTTATAATTTTATCTGAACAAGGATAAAAAAAGATGCAACCTCAAAAATTGGCACCTACAATTGAGGTGGGATGTGGTCTACCGAAATACAGCATGTTCTCTGAAAAGCATGCAAAAACTTTGACAATTTTTTTTCTTTATTTTCCTAGATTTTTTTGGCAATTTTGATGAAACCAAACAGGGCGAAGCAATCTATTGTTGAGCGTGGGTAACAGTTGCATGATGAACCTGTGCTGATAAAAGAATATATAGAGCTATGGATAGGCACACAATATGACAGCAAGGATTAGCAATTAACGAGTGCAGATTAGCGATTGTTCAATCCGGATCCAAAGTACAAATCACAGCTGCAGGCTAAGATGCGTCGAGACATAGCGCAACATGGTGAAAACAAAGGACGTCAGAACGAACGTATAGAACAAGCAAATAACACGGATTTTTCCTTTTTCCCGAATTTTTCCAAAAGGCACTAGTAGGAATCAAACTTTTTAATTTTTTCACTATTTTTTTTATAATTTTCTCTGAACAAGGATCAAAAAAGATGCAACCACAAAAATTGGCACCTACAACTGAGGTGGGATGTGGTCTACAGAAATACAGCACGTTCTCTCAAAAGCGTACAAAAACTTTGACAATTTTTTTCTTTATTTTCCAGAATTTTTTTGGCAATTTTGATGAAACCAAACGGGGCGAAGCAATCTGCTGCTGAGCGTGGATAACAGTTGCAAGATGAACCTATGCTGATAGAGGGTAGGCACACAATATGACTGCAAGGATTAGCAATTATCGAGTGCAGATTTGCGATTATTCAATCCGGATCCAAAGTACAAATCACAGCTGCTGGCTAAGACGTGTCGAGACGTAGCGCAACAAGGTGAAAACAAAGGACGATGGAAAGAACGCACAGAACAAGCAAATAACATGAATTTTTCCTTTTTCCTGAATGTTCCCCAGATTTTTCCAAAAGGCACTAGTAGGAATCAAACTTTCTTATTTTTTCACTTTTTTTTTATAATTTTCTCTGAACAAGGATAAAAAAAGATTCAACCACAAAAATTGGCACCTACAACTGAGGTGGGTTGTGGTCTACCGAAATACAGCACGTTCTCTAAAAAGCATCAAAAACTTTGACAATTTTTTTTCTTTATTTTCTTGGATTTTTTTGGCAATTTTGATGAAACCAAACAGGCGAAGCAATCTATTGTTGAGCGTGGGTAACAGTTGCAAGATGAACCTGTGCTGATAGAAGAATATATGGAGCTATGGGTAGGCACACAATATGACAGCATGGATTAGCAATTAACGAGTGCAGATTAGCGATTGTTCAATCCGGATCCAAAGTACAAATCACAGCTGCTGGTTAAGACGCGTCGAGACATAGCACAACAAGGTGAAAACAAAGGACGATGGAAAGAACGTACAAAACAAGCAAATAACATGGATTTTTTCTTTTTCCTGAATTTTTCCAAAAGGCACTAGTAGGAATCAAACTTTTTTATTTTTTCACTATTTTTTTTATAATTTTCTCTGAACAAGGATAAAAAAAGATGCAACCACCAAAATTGGCACCAACAACTGAGGTGGGATGTGGTCTACAGAAATACAGCACGTTCTCCAAAAAGCGTGCAAAAACTTTGAAATTTTTTTTCTTTATTATCCTGAATTTTTTTGGCAATTTTGATGTAACCAAACAGGGCGAAGCAATCTATTGTTGATCGTGGGTAAAAGTTGCAAGACGAACCTGTAGTGATAGAAGAATATGTGGAGCTATGGGTAGGCACACAATATGACAGCAAGGATTAGCAACTAACAAGTGCAGATTAGCGATTGTTCAATCCGGATCCAAAGTACAAATCACAGCTACTGGCTAAGACGTGTTGAGACGTAGCGCAACAAAGTGAAAACAAAAGACGATGGAAAGAACGCACAGAACAAGCAATAACACGGATTTTTCCTTTTTCCTGAATTTTCCCCTGATTTTTCCAAAAGGCACTAGTCGGAATCAAACTATTTTATTTTTTCACTAATTTTTTTATAATTTTATCTGAACAAGGATAAAAAAAAGATGCAACCTCAAAAATTGGCACCTACAACTGAGGTGGGATGTGGTCTACCGAAATACAGCATGTTCTCTGAAAAGCATGCAAAAACTTTGACAATTTTTTTTCTTTATTTTCCTAGATTTTTTTGGCAATTTTGATGAAACCAAACAGGGCGAAGCAATCTATTGTTGAGCGTGGGTAACAGTTGCATGATGAACCCGTGCTGATAAAAGAATATATAGACCTATGGATAGGCACACAATATGACAGCAAGGATTAGCAATTAACGAGTGCAGATTAGCGATTGTTCAATCCGGATCCAAAGTACAAATCACAGCTGCTTGCTAAGACGCGTGGAGACATAGCGCAACATGGTGAAAACAAAGGACGTCAGAACGAACGTACAGAACAAGCAAATAACACGGATTTTTCCTTTTTCCCGAATTTTTCCAAAAGGCACTAGTAGGAATCAAACTTTTTAATTTTTTCACTATTTTTTTATAATTTTCTCTGAACAAGGATCAAAAAAGATGCAACCACAAAAATTGGCACCTACAACTGAGGTGGGATGTGGTCTACAGAAATACAGCACGTTCTCTCAAAAGCGTACAAAAACTTTGACAATTTTTTTCTTTATTTTCCAGAATTTTTTTGGCAATTTTGATGAAACCAAACGGGGCGAAGCAATCTGTTGCTGAGCGTGGATAACAGTTGCAAGATGAACCTATGCTGATAGAGGGTAGGCACACAATATGACTGCAAGGATTAGCAATTATCGAGTGCAGATTTGCGATTATTCAATCCGGATCCAAAGTACAAATCACAGCTGCTGGCTAAGACGTGTCGAGACATAGCGCAACAAGGTGAAAACAAAGGACGATGGAAAGAACGCACAGAACAAGCAAATAACATGAATTTTTCCTTTTTCCTGAATGTTCCCCAGATTTTTCCAAAAGGCACTAGTAGGAATCAAACTTTCTTATTTTTTCACTATTTTTTTATAATTTTCTCTGAACAAGGATAAAAAAAGATTCAACCACAAAAATTGGCACCTACAACTGAGGTGGGAAGTGGTCTACCGAAATACAGCACGTTCTCTAAAAAGCATCAAAAACTTAATTTTCTTTATTTTCTTGGATTTTTTTGGCAATTTTGATGAAACCAAACAGGCGAAGCAATCTATTGTTGAGCGTGGGTAACAGTTGCAAGATGAACCTGTGCTGATAGAAGAATATATGGAGCTATGGGTAGGCACACAATATGACAGCATGGATTAGCAATTAACGAGTGCAGATTAGCGATTGTTCAATCCGGATCCAAAGTACAAATCACAGCTGCTGGCTAAGACGCGTCGAGACATAGCACAACAAGGTGAAAACAAAGGACGATGGAAAGAACGTACAAAACAAGCAAATCACATGGATTTTTTCTTTTTCCTGAATTTTTCCAAAAGGCACTAGTAGGAATCAAACTTTTTTATTTTTTCACTATTTTTTTATAATTTTCTCTGAACAAGGATAAAAAAGATGCAACCACCAAAATTGGCACCAACAACTGAGGTGGGATGTGGTCTACAGAAATACAGCACGTTCTCCGAAAAGCGTGCAAAAACTTTGAAATTTTTTTTCTTTATTATCCTGAATTTTTTTTGGCAATTTTGATGGAACCAAACAGGGCGAAGCAATCTGTTGTTGATCGTGGGTAAAAGTTGCAAGACGAACCTGTAGTGATAGAAGAATATGTGGAGCTATGGGTAGGCACACAATATGACAGCAAGGATTAGCAACTAACAAGTGCAGATTAGCGATTGTTCAATCCGGATCCAAAGTACAAATCACAGCTACTGGCTAAGACGTGTTGAGACGTAGCGCAACAAGGTGAAAACAAAGGACGATGGAAAGAACGCACAGAACAAGCAATAACACGGATTTTTCCTTTTTCCTGAATTTTCCCCTGATTTTTCCAAAAGGCACTAGTAGGAATCAAACTTTTTTATTTTTTCACTAATTTTTTTATAATTTTATCTGAACAAGGATCAAAAAAGATGCAACCATAAAAATTGGCACCTACAACTGAGATGGGATGTGGTCTACCGAAATAATACACGTTCTCTGAAAAGCATGCAAAAACTTTGACAATTTTTTTCTTTATTTTCCTAGATTTTTTGGCAATTTTGATGAAACCAAACTGCGCGAAGCAATCTATTCTTGAGCGTGGGTAACAGTTGCAAGATGAACCCGTGCTGATAGAAGAATATATAGAGCTGTGGATAGGCACACAATATGACAGCAAGGATTAGCAATTAACGAGTGCAGATTAGCGATTGTTCAATCCGGATCCAAAGTACAAATCACAGCTGCTGGCTAAGATGCGTCGAGACATAGCGCAACATGGTGAAAACAAAGGACGATGGAAGGAACGTACAGAACAAGCAATAACACGGATTTTTCCTTTTTCCTGAATTTTTCCAGAAGGCACTAGTAGGAATCAAACTTTTTAATTTTTTCACTATTTTTTTATAATTTTCTCTGAACAAGGATCAAAAAAGATGCAACCACAAAAATTGGCACCTACAACTGAGGTGGGATGTGGTCTACAGAAATACAGCACGTTCTCTGAAAAGCGTACAAAAACTTTGACAATTTTTTTTCTTTATTTTCTAGAATTTTTTTGGCAATTTTGATGAAACCAAACGGGGCGAAGCAATCTGTTGCTGAGCGTGGATAACAGTTGCAAGATGAACCTTTGCTGATAGAAGAATATGTAGAGCTAAGGGTAGGCACACAATATGACTGCAAGGATTAGCAATTATCGAGTGTAGATTAGCGATTGTTCAATCCGGATCTAAAGTACAAATCACAGCTGCTTGCTAAGACGTGTCGAGATGTAGCGCAACAAGGTGAAAACAAAGGACGATGGAAACAATGCACAGAACAAGCAAATAACACAGATTTTTCCTTTTTCCTGAATTTTCCCCTGATTTTTCCAAAAGGCACTAGTTGGAATCAAACTTTTTTATTTTTTCACTATTTTTGATAATTTTCTCTAAGCAACGATAAATAAAGATGCAACCACAAAAATTGGCACCTACAACTATGGTGGGATGTGGTCTACAGAAATACAGCACGTTCTGTGAAAAGCGTGCAAAAACTTTGACAATTTTTTATCTTTATTTTCCTGAATTTTTTTTGACAATTTTGATGGAAGCAAACACCGTGAAGCAATCTGTTGTTGATCATGGGTAACAGTTGCAAGATGAACCTGTGCTGATAGAAGAATATGTGGAGCTATGGGTAGGCACATAATATGACAGCAAGGATTAGCAACTAACGAGTGCAGATTAGCGATTGTTCAATGCGGATCCAAAGTACAAATCACAGCTGCTGGCTAAGATGTGTCGAGACGTTGCGCAACAAGGTGAAAACAAAGGACGATGGAAAGAACGCACAAAACAAGCAAATAACACAGATTTTTCCTTTTTCCTGAATTTTCCCCTGATTTTTCCAAAAGGCACTAGTAGGAATCAAACTTTTTTATTTTTTCACTAATTTTTTTATAATTTTATCTGAACAAGGATCAAAAAAGATGCAACCACAAAAATTGGCACCTACAACTGAGATGGGATGTGGTCTACCGAAATACAGCACGTTCTCTGAAAAGCATGCAAAAACTTTGACAATTTTTTTCTTTATTTTCCTAGATTTTTTGGCAATTTTGATGAAACCAAACTGGGCGAAGCAATCTATTCTTGAGCGTGGGTAACAGTTGCAAGATGAACCTGTGCTGATAGAAGAATATATAGAGCTGTGGATAGGCACACAATATGACGGCAAGGATTAGCAATTAACGAGTGCAGATTAGCGATTGTTCAATCCGGATCCAAAGTACAAATCACAGCTGCTGGCTAAGACGCGTCGAGACATAGTGCAACATGGTGAAAACAAAGGACGATGGAAGGAACGTACAAAACAAGCAATAACACGGATTTTTCCTTTTTCCTGAATTTTTCCAGAAGGCACTAGTAGGAATCAAACTTTTTTATTTTTTCACTATTTTTTTATAATTTTCTATGAACAAGGATCAAAAAAGATGCAACCACAAAAATTGGCACCTACAACTGAGGTGGGATGTGGTCTACAGAAATACAACACGTTCTCTGAAAAACGTGCAAAAACTTTGACAATTTTTTTTCTTTATTTTCTAGAATTTTTTTGGCAATTTTGATGAAACCAAACAGGGCGAAGCAATCTGTTGCTGAGTGTGGATAACAGTTGCAAGATGAACCTATGCTGATAGAAGAATATGTGGAGCTATGGGTAGGCACACAATATGACTGCAAGGATTAGTAATTATCGAGTGCAGATTAGCGATTGTTCGATCCGGATCTAAAGTACAAATCACAGCTGCTGGCTAAGATGTGTCGAGACGTAGCGCAACAAGGTGAAAAGAAAGGACGACGGAAAGAATGCATAGAACAAGCAAATAACACGAATTTTTTCTTTTTCCTGAATTTTCCCCTGATTTTCCCAAAAGGCACTAGTAGGAATCAAACTTTTTAATTTTTTCACTATTTTTTATAATTTTCTCTGAACAAGGATAAAAAAAGTTGCAAGCACAAAAATTGGCACTACAACTGAGGACGGATGTGGTCTACAAAAATACAGCACGTTCTGTGAAAAGCGTGCAAAAACTTTGACAATTTTTTATCTTTATTTTCCTGATTTTTTTTGGCAATTTTGATGAAAGCAAACAGGGTGAAGCAATCTGTTGTTGATCATGGGTAACAGTTGTAAGATGAACCTGTGCTGATAGAAGAATATGTGGAGCTATGGGTAGGCACACAATATGACAGCAAGGATTAGCAACTAACGAGTGCAGATTAGCGATTGTTCAATCCGGATCCAAAGTACAAATCACAGCTGCTAGCTAAGATGTGTCGAGACGTTGCGCAACAAGATAAAAACAAAGGACGATGGAAAGAACGCACAAAACAAGCAAATAACACGGATTTTTCCTTTTTCCTGAATTTTCCCCTGATTTTTCCAAAAGGCACTAGTAGGAATCAAACTTTTTTATTTTTTTCACTAATTTTTTTATAATTTTTTCTGAACAAGGATCAAAAAAGATGCAACCACAAAAATTGGCACCTACAACTGAGGTGGGATGTGGTCTACCGAAATACAGCACGTTCTCTGAAAAGCATGCAAAAACTTTGACAAATTTTTTTTCTTTATTTTCCTAGATTTTTTGGCAATTTTGATGAAACCAAACTGGGCGAAGCAATCTATTCTTGAGCGTGGGTAACAGTTGCAAGATGAACCTGTGCTGATAGAAGAATATATAGAGCTGTGGATAGGCACACAATATGACATCAAGGATTAGCAATTAACGAGTGCAGATTAGCGATTGTTCAATCCGGATCCTAAGTACAAATCACAGCTGCTGGCTAAGACGCGTCGAGACATAGCGCAACATGGTGAAAACAAAGGACGATGGAAGGAACGTACAGAACAAGCAATAACACGGATTTTTCCTTTTTCCTGAATTTTTCCAAAAGGCACTAGTAGGAATCAAACTTTTTAATTTTTTCACTATTTTTTTATAATTTTCTATGAACAAGGATCAAAAAAGATGCAACCACAAAAATTGGCACCTACAACTGAGGTGGGATGTGGTCTACAGAAATACAACACGTTCTCTGAAAAACATGCAAAAACTTTGACAATTTTTTTTTCTTTATTTTCCAGAATTTTTTTGGCAATTTTGATGAAACCAAACAGGGCGAAGCAATCTGTTGCTGAGTGTGGATAACAGTTGCAAGATGAACCTATGCTGATAGAAGAATATGTGGAGCTATGGGTAGGCACACAATATGACTGCAAGGATTAGCAATTATCGGGTGCAGATTAGCGATTGTTCAATGCGGATCTAAAGTACAAATCACAGCTGCAGGCTAAGACGTGTCGAGACGTAGCGCAACAAGGTGAAAACAAAGGACGATGGAAACAATGCACAGAACATGCAAATAACACGAATTTTTCCTTTTTCCTGAATTTTCCCTTGATTTTTCCAAAAGGCACTAGTAGGAATCAAACTTTCTTATTTTTTCACTATTTTTTATAATTTTCTCTAAACAACGATAAATAAAGATGTAACCACAAAAATTGGCACCTACAACCAAGGTGGGATGTGGTCTACAGAAATACAGCACGTTCTCTGAAAAGCGTGCAAAAACTTTGACAATTTTTTATCTTTATTTTCCTAAATTTTTTTTGGCAATTTTGATGAAAGCAAACAGCGTGAAGCAATCTGTTGTTGATCATGGGTAACAGTTGCAAGATGAACCTGTGCTGATAGAAGAATATGTGGAGCTATGGGTAGGCACACAATATGACAGCAAGGATTAGCAACTAACGAGTGCATATTAGCGATTGTTCAAACCGGATCCAAAGTACAAATCACAGCTGCTAGCTAAGATGTGTCGAGACGTTGCACAACAAGGTGAAAACAAAGGACGATGGAAAGAACGCACAAAACAAGCAAATAACACGGATTTTTCCTTTTTCCTGAATTTTCCCCTGATTTTTCCAAAAGGCACTAGTAGGAATCAAACTTTTTTATTTTTTTCACTAATTTTTTTATAATTTTATCTGAACAAGGATCAAAAAAGATGTAACCACAAAAATTGGCACCTACAACTGAGGTGGGATGTGGTCTACCGAAATACAGCACGTTCTCTGAAAAGCATGCAAAAACTTTGACAATTTTTTGTTCTTTATTTTCCTAGATTTTTTTGGCAATTTTGATGAAACCAAACTGGGCGAAGCAATCTATTCTTGAGCGTGGGTAACAGTTGCAAGATGAACCTGTGCTGATAGAAGAATATATAGAGCTGTGGATAGGCACACAATATGACAGCAAGGATTAGCAATTAACGAGTGCAGATTAGCGATTGTTCAATCCGGATCCAAAGTACAAATCACAGCTGCTTGCTAAGACGCGTCGAGACATAGCGCAACATGGTGAAAACAAAGGACGATGGAAGGAACGTACAGAACAAGCAATAACACGGATTTATCCTTTTTCCTGAATTTTTCCAAAAGGCACTAGTAGGAATCAAACTTTTTAATTTTTTCACTATTTTTTTATAATTTTCTATGAACAAGGATCAAAAAAGATGCAACCACAAAAATTGGCACCTACAACTGAGGTGGGATGTGGTCTACAGAAATACAACACGTTCTCTGAAAAATGTGCAAAAACTTTGACAATTTTTTTTCTTTATTTTCCAGAATTTTTTTGGCAATTTTGATGAAACCAAACAGGGCGAAGCAATCTGTTGCTGAGTGTGGATAACAGTTGCAAGATGAACCTATGCTGATAGAAGAATATGTCGAGCTATGGGTAGGCACACAATATGACTGCAAGGATTAGCAATTATCGAGTGCAGATTAGCGATTGTTCAATCCGGATCTAAAGTACAAATCACAGCTGCAGGCTAAGACGTGTCGAGACGTAGCGCAACGAGGTGAAAACAAAGGACGATGGAAACAATGCACAGAACATGCAAATAACACAAGATTTTCCTTTTTCCTGAATTTTCCCCTGATTTTTCCAAAAGGCACTAGTAGGAATCAAACTTTTTTATTTTTTCACTATTTTTTTATAATTTTCTCTGAATAAGGATAAAAAAAGATGCAACCACAAAAATTGGCACCTACAACTAAGGTGGGATGTGGTCTACAGAAATACAGCACGTTCTCTGAAAAGCATGCAAAAACTTTGACAATTTTTTATCTATATTTTCCTGAATTTTTTTGGCAATTTTGAAGGGACCAAACAGGGCGAAGCAATCTCTTGTTGATCGTGGGTAACAGTTGCAAGATGAACCTGTGCTGATAGAAGAATATGTGGAGCTATGGGTAGGCACACAATGTGACAGCAAGGATTAGCAACTAACGAGTGCAGATTAGCGATTGTTCAATCCGGATCCAAAGTACAAATCACAGCTGCTGGCTAAGACTTGTCGAGACATAGTGCAACAAGGTGAAAACAAAGGACGATGGAAAAAATGCACAAAACAAGCAAATAACATGGATTTTTCCTTTTTCCTGAATTTTCCCCTAATTTTTCCAAAAGGCACTAGTAGGAATCAAACTTTTTTATTTTTTCACAAATTTTTTTATAATTTTCTCTAAACAAGGATAAAAAAGATGCAACCACAAAAATTGACACCTACAACTGAGGTGGGATGTGGTCTACAGAAATACAGCACGTTCTCTGAAAAGCATGCAAAAACTTTGACAATTTTTTTCATTATTTTCCTAAATTTTTTTGGCAATTTTGATGAAACCAAACAGGGCGAAGTAATCTATTGTTGAGCGTGGGTAATAGTTGCAAGATGAACATGTGCTGATAGAAGAATATATGGAGTTGTGGATAGGCACACAATATGACAGCAAGGATTAGCATTTAACAAGTGCAGATTAGCAATTGTTCAGTACGGATCCAAAGTACAAATCACAGCTGCTGGCTAAGACGTGTCGAGACGTAGCGCAACAAGGTGAAAACAAAGGACGATGGAAAGAACGCACAGAACAAGCAAATAACACGGATTTTTCCTTTTTTCTGGATTTTCCCCTGATTTTTCCAAAAGGCACTAGTAGAAATCAAACATTTTTATTTTTTCATTATTTTTTTATAATTTTCTCTGAACCAGGATCAAAAAAGATGCAACCACAAAAATTATCTCCTACAACTGAGGTAGGATGTGGTCTACAAAAATACAGCACGTTCTCTGAAAAGCGTGCAAAAACTTTGATAATTTTTTTTCTTTATTTTCCTAGATTTTTTTGGCAATTTTGATGAAACCAAACAGGGCGAAGCAATCTGTTGTTGAGCGTGGGTAACAGTTGCAAGATGAACCTATGCTCATAGAAGAATATATGAAGCTATGGGTAGGCACACAATATTTCAGCAAGGATTAGCAATTAACGAGTGCAGATTAGCAATTGTTCAATCCAGATCCAAAGTACAAATCACAGCTGCTGGCTAAGACGCGTCGAGACATAGCACAACAAGGTGAAAACAAAGGACGATGGAAAGAACGTACAGAACAAGCAAATAACACGGATTTTTCCATTTTCCTAAATTTTTTCAAAAGGCACTAGTAGGAATCAAACTTTTAAATTTTTTCACTATTTTTTATAATTTCCTATGAACAAGGATCAAAAAAGATGCAACCACAAAAATTGGTACCTACAACTAAGGTGGGCTGAGGTCTACAGAAATACAGCACATTCTCTGAAAAGCGTGCAAAAACTTTGACAATTTTTTTCTTTATTTTCCTGATTTTTTTGGCAATTTTGATGAATCCAAACAGGGTGAAGCAATCTGTTGTTGAGCGTGGCTAAAAGTTGCAAGATGAACCTATGCTGATAGATGAATATGTGGAGCTATAGGTAGGCACACAATATGACAGCAAGGATTAGCAACTAACGAGTTGAAAGCTCTATGTTTGGTGTTGGTAATTAGTGACGATGCGTAAGTACTAATCCTATGCCTAAGTTGTATGTAGCATATGAGGATTAGTACATTCCAAGGTTGGTGGCAAGATGGACGTGGTGATCATGATGGCCACACTTGGATTTGGACGCAACCCTACGTGATCAAGGCAAAGGTATATGCTTAAGGGTTGTGTTTTAGTAACCAAGACACCTAGTGGGTGTGGTTACATTATAGGATAGATAGCCGTACTATAAAGAGGGGAATGACGCGACTATTGAACTCCTAAGTGCCTCTAGGTGTGCATTTCATGTCATATGCATTTGGATAGAACTAATAACGCCTCAAAAAATGATTGTGAAAATGCTAACACACATGCACAGGGTGATGATCACTTGGTGATGTTAGCACGTTTGCGAAGGCGGTGGAGTTCGAGCGGTAGAGAGGGTTTGGGGCTATTTTTTGAGGAGTTTTCGAGGAGTTGAAACGCCTATTTTTCACTACACCGGAAGTCGGAAAAAGAAACGGAGGTGAACGGAGGTCACAGTGGTGACCGGACGCTGGACCGGACACGGTCACTGTTTGACCGGACGCGTCCGGTCAGCGTTCAGCGTCTACGCGTTTTTCAGTTGGTTGATCGGACGCGCAGCGCGTCCGGTCACAGTCGACCGGACGCGTCCGGTCGATCAGGGAGCTTACTGGACTCCAACCGGATGCTAGCACTGTGGCGTCCGGTCAGTTCTCCAGCGCATCCGATCGATGTTTCGTTGTGCGCGGCTCAGGGTTGACCAGCGCGTCCGGTCAGTCACGGGACCGGCGCGTCCGGTCGTGACCAGCGCGTCCGGTCGTTGCGACCAGCGCGTCCGGTCGGTGTTTCGAAAAAGAGCCGTTGCGCGATCGGCGCGTCCGGTCCACGCGACCAGCGCGTCCGGTCAGCGCGACTGCGGCTGTTTAAGTTCCTAACGGCTATATTCGAACGGGTACGTCTATATATACTCGTTGGCCGGCTCAAAGCTCTCTCTCTTGGACATTTGACATACTTGTGAGCACTTTGAGCTAAGCAACTCCCCTCCCACTCATCTCTCTTGCTTGTTTGCATATTCGAAGTGAGATTGTGTGATCCAAGTGCATTTGCATTGTGAGATTGCATCTAGTTGGCACTTGGTGGTTGATTTGCTGCGGGATTCTTGTTTCTCTTGTTGGTTGCCGCCACCTAGACGACTTGGAGCAGCTTGGAGGCGTTGGCAAGAGTTGGTGATTGTTCTTGGCCACCTCCGGTGATTGTGAGGGGTTTGTGCCTACCTCGGTGAAGCGCCAAAGGCAACATTAGTAAATTGCTCGTGTCATTGCAACCTTTTGCCATTTGGTAGGTTCTTGTGGCGCCTTTTGAGAGGCTCGGTGTGTGACCGATTAGCCACCGAACCACGTGGTGAAGAGGGACACAACGGGGACTAGCGTGTCGGCAAGCACGTGAACCTCGAGATAAATCTTTGTGTCATCATTCTTATTGTGATTGATCGATCCCAGTGGTTGTGTATTGTGGAATTCATTTCTTGATCATATTGTTTGGTTGGCTCAATACTTCGCCCCTCGGTGATACCCTTCTAACTCTCTCTTGTATTAATTTCTTAGTTAGTTTGCTAGAGTAGCTCTTTTGTGTAGCTTGCTAGTTGTAGTTTCCTTCTCGGTTTGACTTGTGCGGTTGAGTGCTAATATACTAGAATTGTGAATTGGATAGGTGGCTTGCAAACACCCCATAGGCTAAGCAAAACCCGCATCTCGCTATTTGTTATATTGATAAACTTGTTTAGCTTGTCTTTGTAGAAATTTTTAAAAGGCTATTCACCCCCCTCTAGCCATCAAGACCTTTCAAGTGGTATCGGAGCCGTGGTCACCGTTTGTAAGGCTTAACAACCTCGGTGTAAGATGGCTCAAGTTGTGTTCAACCATGTCGGGGGCATGCCTCCATTCTTTGATGGTGTCTCATCTTATGATCATTGGAAAAGAAAGATGAAGCAATATCTTGGCTCTATCAATGAGAAGGTTTGGGAGGTGACACATCATGATTATGCTATCATTGATCCCGACAACCTCACCAACAGTGATCGCATGAACAACCAATGCAACACTATGGCTCTCAACACTCTCTACAATGGGATTGATACAAAGGTCTTTGAGCAAATCAAGGATCTTGAGATGGCAAGTGAAGTGTGGACAAGATTAGAGGAAACATATGAGGGCACTTCAACAGTAAAGAGTGCCAAGCTCTATATGCTCAAGGACAAGTTTGCAAGCTTCAAGATGAAGGATGATGAGTCCATACCGGAGATGTTCTATAGGCTACAAGTTATTGTCAATGATCTCAAGAGCCTAGGAGAAGATGTCAAGGACAAGGACTTCTCACATAAGTTCTTGATGAACTTACCTAAGAAGTTTGCTATCTTGAGGAAGATGATCCAAAGAGAAGGTTTGGACAAGGTGACTCCAAACCAAGTGCTTGGAGATGTCATGACCGATGCTCAATATGATGATGATGAAGATGAAGATGAGAAGAAGGAGATCAAGGTCAAGCAAGAGAAGCCCATTGCATTCAAGGCTTCATCTTCTAAGGGCAAGAGCAAGGTGGAGAGCGATGATGATGATCCATTCGATGATGAGACCATGGCCCTCCTAGTGCACAAGATGGGGAGGTTCATCAAGAAGAAAGGATATGGTGCAAGAAAGAGAAGGGACTTCATGAAGGCAAAGGAGATGCTTTGCTACAATTGCAATAGCCCTGATCATGTAGTGGCAAAGTGTCCCTATGAAGACAAAAGATATCATGATGGGGAGTTGAAGTTGAAGAAGAACAAGAAGGATAAGAAGGAGAAGAAAGAGAAGAAGAGCTTCACTATCAACAAGAAGAAGAAGGGTGGTGGCTATGTGGTCACTTGGGATAGTGATAACTCCGATAGTGATGATGATAGCTCTAGTGATGATGAGAGGACCACTCGGCGAGCCATTGCAAGCATCGCCCTCTCCAACAAGCCATACATCTTTGACACTACATCGACATGCCTTATGGCCAAGCCTACCAAGGTAAAATATGATGATAATGATGATGATTCTTGTGCTAGTGATGGTTGTAGGAGTGATGATGAGGAGGATGAGGACTACTCCAAGGATGATCTATTGGGCATAATAGATCAAATGAGCAAGGGCTACAAGAGGACAACCAAGAAGTGCAAAATCTTGGAGCAAGAGCTCATTACCAAGAGCAATGAAAATGATGCCTTGATGGAGGAGCTTGTTGCTCTCAATAAGAGTAAGGAGTGCAAAGGAATTGAACAAGAGCTCAAAACTCTTAGGAAATCCTTTGATGAGCTAGAGGCCTCTCGTGAGTGTCTAAAGGAAGACCACGAGGACCTTGAAGTTGCTCACACTAGGCTTAAGGAAGCACACTCCTCTCTACTTGAGCTCATCAAGGAGAAGGACCTCAAGTTGGAGAAGCTCATGAAGGAAGCTAAGGAGGAGCAAGTGATTGCCACTTGTGATATTAGACTAACATGTGATATTATTGATGATTCTTTATTTGTTTGTCCTACTAATGCTTCATGTAGCTCATCATCATCCACCACAACCAACTCTATCTCTACTACTAGTGATTCATCACTTGTGGTTGAAAATAAGACTCTCAAGAGAGAAGTGGATGATCTCACCCGCGCATTAGGCAATGCCTATGGTGGGGATGCCCGCTTGCTAAAATGCTTGGGTAGTCAAAGGTTCTCTCTTAATAAAGAGGGTTTGGGCTATACTCCCAAGAAGGGCAAGGCGGCCTTTGCTACTCCAAAGCCTCGCTTTGTGAAGAGCAATGGTCGTTATTGCAATAGATGCAAGCAAGTTGGGCATCTAGAGATTAATTGTAATAAAATGAACAAGAACAACAACAAGTTTCATGCTAAAATGGATTACATTCCTTTTGATTCTTGTTATGTGCTTACCAAGGGTGAGAAAGGTGTGCATGCTAGGTTTGTTGGTACACTAATTGTTGGTCCAAAGAAGAAGGCCATTTGGGTACCAAAGAGCTTAGTTACTAACCTCCAAGGACCCAAACAAGTATGGGTACCTAAGAAACATTAATTTATTTTGTAGGTAAATTACAAGGCCGGAGGAAGACATTGGGTGCTTGATAGTGGGTGCTCTTAACATATGACAGGTGATTCAAGAATGTTCAACTCTCTCAATTCAAATGATAGTGGCATTGATAGTATCACATTTGGTGACAATAGCAAGGGTGATGTGAAGGCTCTTGGAAGGATTGCAATCTCAAATGATCATAGCATTTCTAATGTGCTCCTAGTTGAAAAGTTGAACTTCAATCTTCTCTCGGTTGCTCAATTGTGTGATCTAGGTTTCAAGTGCATATTTGGTGTTGATGATGTGGAGATAGTTAGTGTTGATGGCTCCAATTTGATCTTCAAGGGCTTTAGATATGAGAATCTATACTTAGTTGATTTCAATGCTAGTGACACTCAACTCTCAACATGCTTGCTCACCAAATCAAGTATGGGTTGGTTATGGCATAGAAGACTTGGTCATGTTGGCATGAAGCAATTGAACAAGTTAGTGAAGCATGACTTAGTTAGAGGCTTGAAGGATGTCACATTTGAGAAAGATAAGCTATGTAGTGCATATCAAGCCGGAAAGCAAGTAGGTAACACTCATCCATTAAAAAGCATTATGAGTACTTTCAAGGCATTTGAGTTGTTGCACATGGATTTATTTGGGCCAACTACATATACAAGCATTGGTGGCAACAAGTATGGCTTTGTGATTGTGGATGATTTCACTAGATACACATGGGTATTCTTTCTTGGGGACAAGAGTGATGTATTTGACATATTCAAGAAGTTCATCAAGAGAGTGCAAAATGAATTTGAGACCACAATCAAGAAAGTGAGAAGTGACAATGGAAGTGAGTTTAGAAATACAAGAATTGATGAGCTATGTGATGAGCTTGGAATCAAACATCAATTTTCGACCAAGTATACACCTCAATCAAATGGCTTAGTTGAGAGGAAGAATAGAACCTTGATTGATATGGGAAGATCAATGTTGAATGAGTATAATGTGAGTCATTCATTTTGGGCCGATGCAATCAACACGGCTTGCTTCTATAGCAATCGCCTCTATTGCCACAAGTTTCTAGAAAAGACACCATATGAGATTTTAAATGGAAGAAAGCCCAACATTGCATACTTTCGGGTATTCAGTTGTAAATGCTACATCTTGAAGAAGGGCACTAGATTGAGCAAGTTTGAGAAGAAAAGTGATGAAGGATTCTTACTTGGTTACTCCACTACTAGCAAAGCTTATAGAGTTTGGAATTTGGCTAGTGGTTTACTTGAGAAAGTTCATGATGTTGAGTTTGATGAAACAAATGGCTCTCAAGATGAAGAAAATAACTTGGATGATGTGAGAGGAACTCAATTGACCAATGCTATGAAAGAAATGGATATTGGTGATATTAGGCCAAAGCAAGTGATTGATGTGGATGACAATAAACATCAAGTGCTCCAAAGTCCAATTACACAAGCTAGTGGTTCTCTAATGCAAAATCAAGCTAGTACATCATCTCAAGTGCAACAAGATCAACAAGTGGCTAGTTCATCATCTCCAACTCATGATCAACATCAACATCCAAGCAATCAAGTCCAAGTGCTTCAACCAACTAACATTGCAAGAGACCATCCATTGGATTCCATCATTGGTGACATACAAAGGGGAGTTCAAACTAGATCAAGATTGGCATCATTTTGTGCTCACTCTTCTTTTGTGTCAATGGAAGAACCCAAGGACATTGATAAAGCATTGAGAGATCCAGATTGGGTAAATGCAATGCATGAAGAGCTCAACAACTTCAAGAGAAATGAAGTATGGGAACTAGTTGAGAGGCCTAAGGATCATAATGTCATTGGAACAAGATGGGTCTTTCGCAACAAGCAAGATCAAGATGGAATAGTAGTAAGGAACAAAGCAAGACTAGTGGCTCAAGGTTACACACAAATAGAGGGTCTTGACTTTGGTGAAACTTATGCCCCGGTTGCAAGATTGGAAGCAATTAGGATCTTACTTGCCTATGCTTGTGCTCATAATATCAAGTTATATCAAATGGATGTGAAGAGTGCATTTCTCAATGGGTACATTCAAGAAGAGGTGTATGTGGAGCAACCTCCCGGTTTTGAAGATGACAAGAAACCCAACCATGTGTACAAGTTAAGAAAAGCTTTGTATGGATTGAAGCAAGCACCAAGAGCATGGTATGAAAGATTAAGGGACTTCTTGCTAACTAAAGGATTTGTCATGGGCAAAGTGGATACTACTCTCTTCACTAAGAAGATTGGGAAAGACTTGTTTGTATTGCAAATATATGTTGATGATATCATCTTCGGTTCAACCAATCAAAATTATTGTGATGAGTTTGGGAAAATGATGGCAAAGGAATTTGAAATGTCAATGATTGGTGAACTTAGTTTCTATCTTGGACTTCAAATCAAACAAATGAAGGAAGGAACATTTGTGAGCCAAACCAAGTACATCAAAGATATGCTCAAGAAGTTTGGCATGGAAGATGCAAAGGGCATTACAACCCCAATGGGCACTAGTGGAAGTTTGGATAGTGACAAGAGTGGCAACATGGTGGATCAAAAGCTATATAGATCAATGATTGGTAGCCTACTCTATGTGACGGCATCAAGGCCCGATGTGATGTTTAGTGTATGCATGTGTGCAAGATTTCAAGCCTCACCAAGAGAAAGTCATTTGAAGGCAACAAAGAGAATATTGAGGTACTTAAAGCATACACAAGATGTTGGATTGTGGTATCCCAAAGTTGCAAGCTTTGAGCTAGTTGGATATTCGGATTCCGACTATGCCGGTGACAAAGTGGAGAGAAAGCGCACTTCCGGGACTTGTCAATTGTTGGGAAGATCACTTGTCTCATGGTCATCCAAGAAGCAAAATAGTATTGCACTATCTACCGCCGAAGCCGCATACATCGCCGCGGGTAGTTGTTGTGCACAAATCTTGTGGATGAAGGCAACATTGAAGGATTTTGGAATCAATTTCAAGAATGTGCCATTGCTATGTGATAATGAAAGTGCCGTGAAGCTAACCAACAATCCGGTTCAACATCAAAGAACAAAGCATATTGATGTTCGTCATCATTTTATTAGAGATCATCAACAAAAGGGTGACATTGCTATTGAGAGTGTGGGCACCGAAGATCAACTAGCCGATCTATTCACCAAGTCACTTGATGAGAAGAGATTTCACAAGCTAAAGAATGAGTTGAACATAATTGACTTCTCCAACATGAGTTGATGCACCCCAATGTTATGACATGCCTCTCCTTCGAGCCCCAAGGTATAATTGGTTGACATGTCATACATTCTATACCAAGGACATGTTTAGTGCATCGAGTCATAATTTACATGTTCTAGGCTCATTCATGAAAATCAAATGACTTTGAAGTTTATATGGTGCCACTATTGTTTCCATGACTTGTATGATCTAGTGGTAGCATATAACTTGTTTAAGTAGCTTGTGATCCTAAGTGTTTAATCTATATCACTTGTCTAAATATTTGCTTCAACATGGTGCATGATAACCCTTCTAGTGAGGTGTGAAGAAGCTTGCCCTTGGATCAAACCGAAGCATTTTATTTATGCAAGCAATCTAGGTTGAATCACAAACTTGATCCTCACCCCATAATTCTACATGATAATCTATCTAAAATTGGTCCCTTGTGGTCATTGGTGCCAAAGGGGGAGAAAATGTTGTTCACAAAGATAGATTCTAAAGGGGGAGAAAACCTAATGGGAGAATTGATAAAAGAAGGGGATCAACTAGAAGGGGATCAACTAAAATTTTGAGCACACAAGTTGGGGGAGCAAGCTCTTAAACATGAATGTTGCATTTCCATGTGCACTTCATATGTATGATGCATAGTTATGCATTTCTTTTTTTCTCCGATACTTTGCTTGTGTGGTGACTTGCTAGTATAATTTGAATGATGTATTGAAGTACTAGCATGAATAGGAAGTAGTTAGATTTTTTTCTTGCTTCATGTCTTTCAAAGTGGTACTAGAACCTTGCTTATAATGTTGATCTCACGAGGTTTCTAGTTATGTTTGTGCTTTCCCAAGTGGTATCTAACTACACAAGGTGCTAAGATGGTGTTTATCGCTACTCCGATGGTATCACGCTTCAAAGGTCTATAATCTAAAACACTTAGCACCTATTGATAGTCAATGCTCCTATATTTTTCCTATCTAAGCATGTATGCCTCCTAAATCCAAACATATAGCATACATGTAGGGGGAGCCATTGCTATCAATTTGAATTCATGATCACTTGTCCATGATTCTTACACATGGTAATATACTTGGACAATGTGACATGGGTTCAATTAAAATTTTTATCATAACATCTTTGTGAAAGGGTTGTCACCAATTACCAACAAGGGGGAGATTGAAAGCTCTATGTTTGGTGTTGGTAATTAGTGACGATGCCTAAGTACTAATCCTATGCCTAAGTTGTATGTAGCATATGAGGATTAGTACATTCCAAGGTTGGTGGCAAGATGGACATGGTGATCATGATGGCCACACTTGGATTTGGACGCAACCCTACGTGATCAAGGCAAAGGTATATGCTTAAGGGTTGTGTTTTAGTAACCAAGACACCTAGTGGGTGTGGTTACATTATAGGATAGATAGCCGTACTGTAAAGAGGGGAATGACGCGACTATTGAACTCCTAAGTGCCTCTAGGTGTGCATTTCATGTCATATGCATTTGGATAGAACTAATAACACCTCGAAAAATGATTGTGAAAATGCTAACACACATGCACAGGGTGATGATCACTTGGTGATGTTAGCATGTTTGCGAAGGCGGTGGAGTTTGAGCGGTAGAGAGGGTTTGGGGCTATTTTTCGAGGAGTTTTCGAGGAGTTGAAACGCCTATTTTTCACTACGCCAAAAGTCAGAAAAAGAAACGGAGGTGAACGGAGGTCACAGTGGTGACCGGACGCTGGACCGGACGCGTCCGGTCAGCGTTCAGTGTCTGCGCGTTTTTCAGTTGGTTGATCAGACGCGCAGCGTGTCCGGTCATAGTCGACCGGACGCATCCGGTCGATCAGGGAGCTTACTGGACTCCAACCGGACACTGGCACTGTGGCGTCCGGTCAGTTCTCCAGCGCGTCCGGTCGATGTTTCGTTGTGCGCGGCTCAGGGTTGACCAGCGCATCCGGTCAGTCACGGGACCGGCGCGTCCGGTCGTGACCAGCGCGTCCGGTCATTGCGACCAGCGCGTCCGGTGGGTGTTTCGAAAAAGAGCCGTTGCGCGATCGGCGCGTCCGGTCCACGCGACCAGCGCGTCCGATCAGCGCAACTGCGGCTGTTTAAGTTCCTAACGGCTATATTCGAAGGGGTACGTCTATATATACTCGTTGACCGGCTCAAAGCTCTCTCTCTTGGACATTTGACATACTTGTGAGCACTTTGAGCTAAGCAACTCCCCTCCCACTTATCTCTCTTGCTTATTTGCATATTCGAAGTGAGATTGAGTGATCCAAGTGCATTTGCATTGTGAGATTGCATCTAGTTGGCACTTGGTGGTTGATTTGCTGCGCGATTCTTGTTTCTCTTGGTGGTTGCCGCCACCTAGACGGCTTGGAGCAGCTTGGAGGCGTTGGCAAGAGTTGGTGATTGTTCTTGGCCACCTCCGGTGATTGTGAGGGGTTTGTGCCTACCTCGGCGAAGCGCCAAAGGCAACATTAGTAAATTGCTCGTGTCATTGCAACCTTTTGCCATTTGGTAGGTTCTTGTGGCGCCTTTTGAGAGGCTCGGTGTGTGACCGATTAGCCACTGAACCACGTGGTGAAGAGGAACACAACGGGGACTAGCGTGCCGGCAAGCACGTGAACCTCGTGATAAATCTTTGTGTCATCGTTCTTATTGTGATTGATCGATCCCGGTGGTTGTGTATTGTGGAATTCATTTCTTGATCATATTGTTTGGTTGGCTTAATACTTCGCCCCTCGGTGATACCCTTCTAACTCTCTCTTGTATTAATTTCTTAGTTACTTTGCTAGAGTAGCTCTTTTGTGTAGCTTGCTAGTTGTAGTTTCCTTCTCGGTTTGACTTGTGCGGTTGAGTGCTAATATACTAGAATTGTGAATTGGATAGGTGGCTTGCAAACACCCCATAGGCTAAGCAAAACCCGCATCTCGCTATTTGTTATATTGATAAACTTGTTTAGCTTGTCTTTGTAGAAAATTTTAAAAGGCTATTCACCCCCCCTCTAGCCATCAAGACCTTTCACGAGTGCAGATTAGCGATTGTTCAATCCGGATCCAAAGTACAAATCATAGCTACTGGCTAAGACGTATCGAGACGTAGCGCAACAAGGTGAAAACAAAGGACGATGGAAAGAACGCACAGAACAAGCAAATAACACGGATTTTTCCTTTTTTCTGAATTTTTCCCTGATTTTTCCTAAAGGCACTAGTAGGAATCAAACTTTTTTATATTGTCACTATTTTTTATAATTTTCTCTGAACAAGGATAAAAAAGATGCAACCACAAAAATTGGCACCTACAACTGAGGTGGGATGTGCTCTACAGAAATACAGCACGTTCTCTAAAAAGCGTGCAAAAACTTAGACAATTTTTTTCTTTATTTTCCTGAATTTTTTTGGCAATTTTGATGAAACCAAACAGGGTGAAGCAATCTGTTGTAGAGCGTGGATAACAGTTGCAAGATGAACCTGTGCTGATAGAAGAATATATGTAGCTATGGGTAGGCACACAATATGACAGCAAGGATTACCAATTAATGAGTGCAGATTAGCGATTGTTCAATCTGGATCCAAAGTATAATTCACAGCTGCTGGCTAAGACGCGTCGAGACATAGCGCAACAAGGTGAAAACAAAGGACGATGGAAAGAACGTACAGAACAAGCAAATAACACGGATTTTTCTTTTTTCCTGAATTTTTTCAAAAGGCACTAGTAGGAATCAAACTTTTAAATTTTTTCACTATTTTTTATAATTTTCTCTGAACAAGGATCAAAAAAGATGCAACCACAAAAATTGGTACCTACAACTAAGGTGGGATGAGGTCTACAGAAATACAGCACGTTCTTTGAAAAGCGTGCAAAAACTTTGACAATTTTTTTCTTTATTTTCCTGATTTTTTTGGCAATTTTGATGAAACCAAACAGGGTGAAGCAATCTGTTGTTGAGCGTGGGTAAAAGTTGCAAGATGAACCTGTGCTGATAGAAGAATATGTGGAGCTATAGGTAGGCACACAATATGACAGCAAGGATTAGCAACTAACGAGTGCAGATTAGCGATTGTTCAATCCGGATCCAAAGTACAAATCACAGCTGCTGGCTAAGACGTATCGAGACGTAGCGCAACAAGGTGAAAACAAAGGACGATGGAAAGAACGCACAGAACAAGCAAATAACACGGATTTTTCCTTTTTTCTGAATTTTTCCCTGATTTTTCCAAGAGGCACTAGTAGGAATCAAACTTTTTTATTTTGTCACTATTTTTTATAATTTTCTCTAAACAAGGATAAAAAAAGATGCAACCACAAAAATTGGCACCTACAACTGAGGTGGGATGTGCTCTTCAGAAATACAGCACGTTCTCTAAAAAGCGTGTAAAAACTTAGACAATTTTTTTCTTTATTTTCCTGAATTTTTTTGGCAATTTTGATGAAACCAAATAGGGTGAAGCTATCTGTTGTAGAGCGTGGATAACAGTTGCAAGATGAACCTGTGCTGATAGAAGAATATGTGGAGCTATGGGTAGACACACAATATGACAGCAAGGACTAGCAATTAACGACTGCAGATTAGCGATTGTTCAATCCGGATCCAAAGTATAAATCACAGCTGCTGGCTAAGACGCGTCGAGACATAGCGCAACAAGGTGAAAACAAAGGACGATGGAAAGAACGTATAGAACAAGCAAATAACACGGATTTTTCCTTTTTCCTGAATTTTTTCAAAAGGCACTAGTAGGAATCAAACTTTTAAATTTTTTCACTATTTTTTATAATTTTCTCTGAACAAGGATAAAAAAAGATGCAACCACAAAAATTGGTACCTACAACTGAGGTGGGATGAGGTCTACAGAAATACAGCATGTTCTCTGAAAAGCGTGCAAAAACTTTGACAATTTTTTTCTTTATTATTCTGATTTTTTTTGGCAATTTTGATGAAACCAAACAGGGTGAAGCAATCTGTTGTTGAGCGTGGGTAAAAGTTTCATGATGAACCTGTGCTGATAGAAGAATATGTGGAGCTATAGGTAGGCACACAATATGACAGCAAGGATTAGCAACTAACGAGTGCAGATTAGCGATTGTTCAATCCGGATCCAAAGTACAAATCACAGCTGCTGGCTAAGACGTATCGAGACGTAGCGCAATAAGGTGAAAACAAAGGACGATGGAAAGAACGCACAGAACAAGCAAATAACACGGATTTTTCCTTTTTTCTGAATTTTTCCCTGATTTTTCCAAGAGGCACTAGTAGGAATCAAACTTTTTTATTTTGTCACTATTTTTTATAATTTTCTCTGAACAAGGATAAAAAAAGATGCAACCACAAAAATTGGCACCTACAACTGAGGTGGGATGTGCTCTTCAGAAATACAGCACGTTCTCTAAAAAGCGTGTAAAAACTTAGACAATTTTTTTTCTTTATTTTCCTGAATTTTTTTGGCAATTTTGATGAAACCAAATAGGGTGAAGCTATCTATTGTAGAGCGTGGATAACAGTTGCAAGATGAACCTGTGCTGATAGAAGAATATGTGGAGCTATGGGTAGACACACAATATGACAGCAAGGACTAGCAATTAACGACTGCAGATTAGCGATTGTTCAATCCGGATCCAAAGTATAAATCACAGCTGCTGGCTAAGACGCGTCGAGACATAGCGCAACAAGGTGAAAACAAAGGACGATGGAAAGAACGTATAGAACAAGCAAATAACACGGATTTTTCCTTTTTCCTGAATTTTTTCAAAAGGCACTAGTAGGAATCAAACTTTTAAATTTTTTCACTATTTTTTATAATTTTCTCTGAACAAGGATCAAAAAAGATGCAACCACAAAAATTGGTACCTACAACTGAGGTGGGATGAGGTCTACAGAAATACAGCACGTTCTCTGAAAAGCGTGCAAAAACTTTGACAATTTTTTTCTTTATTTTTCTGATTTTTTTGGCAATTTTGATGAAACCAAACAGGGTGAAGCAATCTGTTGTTGAGCGTGGGTAAAAGTTTCATGATGAACCTGTGCTGATAGAAGAATATGTGGAGCTATAGGTAGGCACACAATATGACAGCAAGGATTAGCAACTAACGAGTGCAGATTAGCGATTGTTCAATCCGGATCTAAAGTACAAATCACAGCTGCTGGCTAAGACGTATCGAGACATAGCGCAACAAGGTGAAAACAAAGGACGATGGAAAGAACGCACAGAACAAGCAAATAACACGAATTTTTCCTTTTTCCTTAATTTTTCCCTGATTTTTCCAAAAGGCACTAGTAGGAATCAAACTTTTTTATTTTGTCACTATTTTTTATAATTTTCTCTGAACAAGGATAAAAAAAGATGCAACCACAAAAAATGGCACCTACAATTGAGGTGGGATGTGGTCTACAGAAATACAGCACGTTCTCTGAAAAGCGTGCAAAAACTTTGACAATTTTTTATCTTTATTTTCCTGAATTTTTTTAGCAATTTTGATGGAACCGAACAGGGCAAAGCAATCTATTGTTGATCGTGGGTAACAGTTGCAAGATGAACCTATGCTGATAGAAGAATATGAGGAGCTATGGGTAGGCACACAATATGATAGCAAGGATTAGCAACTAACGAGTGCAGATTAGCAATTGTTCAATCCGGATCCAAAGTACAAATCACAGCTGCTGGCTAAAATGTGTCGAGACGTAGCGCAACAAGGTGAAAACAAAGGACGATGGAAAGAACGCACAGAACAAGCAAATAACACGGATTTTTCCATTTTCCTGAATTTTCCCCTGATTTTTCTGAAAGGCACTAGTAGGAATCAAACTTTTTTATTTTTTCACTATTTTTTATAATTTTCTCTGAACAAGGATCAAATAAGATGCAACCACGAAAATCGACACCTACAACTGAGGTAGGATGTGGTCTACAGAAATACAGCACATTCTCTGAAATGCGTGCAAAAACTTTGATAATTTTTTTTCTTTATTTTCCTAATTTTTTAGCAATTTTGATGAAACCAAACAGGGTGAAGCAATCTGTTGTTGAGCATTGGTAACAATTGCAAGATGAACCTGTGCTGATAGAAGAATATGTGGAGCTATGGGTAGGCACACAATATGACAGCAAGGATTAGATATTAACGAGTGCAGATTAGCGATTGTTTAGTCCGGATCCAAAGTATAAATCACAGCTGCTGGCTAAGACGTGTCGAGACGTAGCGCAACAAGGTGAAACCAAAGGACGACGGAAAGAACGCACAGAACAAGCAAATAACACGGATTTTTCCTTTTTCCTAAATTTCCCCCTGATTTTACCAAAAGGCACTAGTAGGATTCAAACTTTTATTTTTTCACTATTTTTTTTATAATTTTCTTTGAACCAGGATAAAAAAAGATGCAACCACAAAAATTGGCACCTACAACTGAGGTGGTCTACAAAAATACAGCACGTTCTCTGAAAAGCGTACAAAAACTTTGATAATTTTTTTTCTTTATTTTCCTAGATTTTTTTGGCAATTTTGATGAAACCAAACTGGGCGCTACAATCTATTGTTGAGCGTAGGTAACAGTTGCAAGACGAACCTGTGCCGATAGAAGAATATATGGAGCTATGGGTAGGCACACAATATTTCAGCAAGGATTAGCAATTAACGAGTGCAGATTAGCGATTGTTCAATCCAGATCCAAAGTACAAATCACAGCTGCTGGCTAAGATGCGTCGAGACATAGCGCAACAAGGTGAAAACAAAGGATGATGGAAAGAACGTACAGAACAAGCAAATAACACGGATTTCTCCTTTTTTCCTGAATTTTCCCCTGAATTTTCCCAAAGGCACTAGTACGAATCAAACTTCTTTATTTCTTCACTATTTTTTTTTAATTTTCTTTGAACAAGGATAAAAAAAGATGAGACCACAAAAATTGGCACCTACAACTGAGGTGGGATGTGGTCAACAGAAATACAGCACGTTGCCTGAAAAGCGTGCAAAAACTTTGACAATTTTTTATCTTTTTTTTCTGAATTTTTTTGGCAATTTTGACGGAACCAAACAGGGCGAAGCAATCTGTTGTTGATCGTGGGTAACAGTTGCAAGATGAACCTGTGCTGATAGAAGAATATGTGGAGCTATGGGTAGGCACACAATATGACAGCAAGGATTAGCAACTAACGAGTGCAGATTAGCGATTGTTCAATCCGGATCCAAAGTACAAATCACAGCTGCTGGCTAAGACGTATCGAGACGTAGCGCAACAAGGTGAAAACAAAGGACGATGGAAAGAACGCACAGAACAAGCAAATAACATGAATTTTTCCTTTTTCCTGAATTTTTCCTTGATTTTTTTCAAAAGACACTAGTAGGAATCAAACTTTTTTATTTTGTCACTATTTTTTAAATTTTCTCTGAACAACGATAAAAAAAGATGCAACCACAAAAATTAGCACCTACAACTGAGGTGGGATGTGCTCTACAGAAATACAACACGTTCTCTAAAAAGCGTGCAAAAACTTAGACAATTTTTTTCTTTATTTTCTTGAATTTTTTTTGGCAATTTTGATGAAACCAAACAGGGTGAAGCAATCTGTTGTTGAGCGTGGGTAATAGTTGCAAGATGATCCTGTGCTGATAGAAGAATATGTGAAGCTATGGGTAGGCACACAATATGACAGCAAGGATTAGCAATTAACAAGTGCAGATTAGCGATTGTTCAATCCGGATGCAAAGTACAAATCACAGCTGCTGGCTAAGACGTGTCGAGATGTAGCGCAACAAGGTGAACATAAAGGACGATGGAAAGAACGCACAGAACAAGCAAATAACACGGATTTTTTCTTTTTTTCTGAATTTTTCCCTGATTTTTCCAAAAGGCACTAGTAGGAATCAAACATTTTTATTTTTTCACTATTTCTTATAATTTTCTCTGAACAAGGATCAAAAAAGATGAAACCACAGAAATTGGCACCTACAACTGAGGTGGGATGTGGTCTGCAGAAATGCAACACGTTCTCTGAAAAGCGTGCAAAAACTTTGAAAATTTTTTATCTTTATTTTCCTGAATTTTTTTTGGCAATTTTGATGAAACCAAACAGGGTAACAGTTGCAAGATGAACCTGTGCTGATTGAAGAATATGTGGAACTATGGGTAGGCACACAATATGACAGCAAGGATTAGCAGCTAACGAGTGCAGATTAGCGATTGTTCAATCCGGATGCAAAGTACAAATCACAGCTGCTGGCTAAGACATGTTGAGACGTAGCGCACCAGGGTGAAAACAAAGGACGACGGAAAGAACGCACAGAACAAGCAAATAACACGGATTTTTCCTTTTCCTAAATTTTCCCCTGATTTTTCCGAAACACACTAGTAGGAATCAAACTTTTTTATTTTTTTACTATTTTTTTATAATTTTCTCCGAATAAGGATAAAAAAAGATGCAACCACAAAAATTGGCACCTACAACTGAGGTGGGATGTGGTTTACAGAAATACAACACCTTCTCTGAAAAGCGTGCAAAAACTTTGACAATTTTTTTCTTTATTTTCCCGAATTTTTTGGCAATTTTGATGAACCAAACAGGGTGAAGCAATCTATTGTAGCGTGGGTAACAGTTGCAAGATGAACCTGTGCTGATTGAAGAATATGTGGAGCTACGAGTAGGCACACAATATGACAGCAAGGATTAGTAGCTAACGAGTGCAGATTAGCGATTGTTCAATCCAGATGCAAAGTACAAATCACAGCTGCTGGCTAAGACGTGTCGAGACGTAGCGCAACAAGGTGAAAACAAAGGACGACGGAAAGAACCCACAGAACAAGCAAATAACACGGATTTTTCCTTTTCCCTGAATATTCTCCTGATTTTTCCAAAAGGCACTAGTAGGAATCAAACTTTTTTATTTTTTCACTATTTTTTTATAATTTTCTCTGAACAAGGATAAAAAAATATGCAACAACCAAAATTGGCACCTACAACTGAGGTGGGATGTGGTCTACAGAAATACAGCACGTTCTCTGAAAAGTGTGCAAAAACTTTGATAATTTTTTTTCTTTATTTTACTAAATTTTTTTGGCAATTTTGATGAAACCAAACAGGGTGAAGCAATCTGTTGTTGAGCGTGGGTGACAGTTGCAAGATGAACCTGTGCTGATAGAAGAATGTGTGGAGCTATGGGTAGGCACACAATATGACAACAAGGATTAGCAATTAACGAGTGCAGATTAGCGATTGTTCAATCCGGATCCAAAGTACAAATCACAGCTGCTGGCTAAGATGTGTCGAGACGTAGCGCAACAAGGTGAAAACAAAGGACGATGGAAAGAACGCACAGAACAAGCAAATAACACGGATGTTGGGCATTCTTAACGTCATTACCAAAAGTAGACTTAGTTTTCTAATTCTGATAACGGCGCCAAAAATGCCGAACCTATCCCTCATGCCACTTAAGCCAAGTTTTCATCCCCAGCATGACATGAGAGACGCGGTATTGAAATGTGCAACTGCTCTTCTAAATAAATAATAAATAAGATCTGCAAGCGCACAGATTAATACCGATGTAGCATTTTAACCGGGAAGTATTTCAGGTATCGTTATTTATATTTTTACCACTGGGAAGGGATTACTAACATCAATGTTGATTATGGAATGGAATATAGGAATGAGTATCAATCATTGCATGTATAAGTGAGAGCATTCATCTATCTCTTGCATACAGGGGTAAGTGTCACATAAAATATAGATAAAGTATGAATGGTGACAAAGATAATTAATCTGATCAGCTAGCCACATATAATAATGATAAGCACCTCAACAGATATTCTAGCAAGTCATTAACATGGTATTAGGACGAACTACAAGGATATTTCCTAAGTTATTCTTAACTATAAAGTCTAGCATATCATAGTTAGTGCAAGTACACTTGGCAATCATTGCGAGAAAGGACTACGCTCATGCATAGTGATATTATCAAGGAAGATGAGAAACATAGCAATCACTCCCCCGTAATAATGTTGCTCTGCCTGCCTTACACACGGGAGGGGGACTATATAAGAACCAACGAAGCTGTCACCATCGCGGACCCCCCACGATCCGGCATATAAGGTGCAATCGCAGATAAATATGGTCTAAGAACCACGCCTACACAATATTTATCATTTACCCATGGATCCGATGGATAAACGCTATACGATCCTAAACATGTATATAATTCCAATCTAACTAAGCCAAGCGTATAACTACGATAAACTAAGAACAATATAATTGCAAACATAAACAAGTAGAGCATAGTCATAATCAATATATTAAAATAGAACAAAGTTGTATTCATAATATTGAAGAACAAAGATGAACAATGAAGAACAGTAAAGGAATTACCAATAATCCTCTTGACAGATCCGGAAACCAATCGAAGATTGACTCCTTCTAGTTCTAATCCTATGTAGCTATGCTATACTAGAGATCTAGTTGATGTGGTGGCTCTAGGGCTTGATCAGAGACTCTCCTCCTGAGATTAGGGTTTGAAGAATTGAGAATGAGGGAGTGCCTCCTCTAGGGGCCAGGGGTCCTGCTTATATAGCCCCCTCAAGTGAACGTGGGCCGTCGGATCAAACTGACATTACTCGCACGGTTTTCCTTGATCCCTTAGGTCGGTGGAGCATAATCCGTGAGACGGAGTCTGATTGGCTCTCAGACCAGGGCGGGCGCCCTAGGGAGCAGGGCGGGCGCCCTGCCTCCGGGCCCGTTCGGCCTCCCGTTCGATCTCGTGGCTTCTGGAGTCTTCTAGATGATAGAAAATCGGTGAACACGTTATTATCTCTATGTAAACCCGACGTGTGGGCCTTTCCTCCGTATTTTCTGATAACCCCCTGCAGAAACAGACAAACACCAAAACTCGTGGAATTCTGTCAGATAAAACCCTAAGTCTAGGTGTTGGTTGCATTTGGATCCTTTTCTTTATTTATTTGATAACTATATTTGGTACTTAAGGACCGTCAACAAACTCCCCCAAGCTTACCTCTTGCTCGTCCCTGAGCAAGGATAGACTCATTATGGATCAGAAGTTGCTGCAATGCCTTTGAACGTTGACGGTACATATGCTTTCAAATAAGGTCTCATCCCTGAGTTAGAGTAAACTGTCAAGACATAAAACTTACTCATTTTACCTTTCACCATGGGGCTTGCAACCATCACCTGCATCTTGAGTGGTTAAAAGATAGAACGGTCTAGTCAAACGCCATGTCTCTTATTCTTGATCAGCTATAGCTCTGGAGTTTTTGCAAATTTTTTCAAATAAAACTCAGAGATTCCTTGTATGACTTTCTCGGGTCTCTCTTTTGTGGTATTTCTGGATCCTTACCAAGGCAGTAATGGTATATGCCTTCTCTCTCAAAGTATGTGGTATTTATGGTATAAGGCGTAGTGACATTGCCTTCTCTCTCACCCTACTCTAATAAGGCTTTGATATCTGGAGCTCATAGGTGGGAGATACAGTATACATACTCATAGAACATTTATTGCATAGTCAAACCATGGATCCAGAGAAACAAGTCAATAAGTCAAATCAAGATGTGCATGTGTGGTGAATGAGTGGTGTATGGTGATGATGGTGATAACAAAAGTCTAATGCTCTTTTTGAGGGAATACATACCTTTCTTGCTTTTTAAAACTTTTGAGGGGAATGAGATGCTCTATTTTTTTTTCTCAGGTGGGTATCTTGTACCCCTAATTCTACTGTCAGACACTTGCCCATTTTTACCTCTCGTCTCACTTTTTCTTTCTTCGAGGTTCCGAGCACTTGCTCCTTTTTATTTCCTCATTTTTTATATATTTTTTAGAGCAATCTCCCTCTTTTGAAAATATAGCAAGTGGTAGTAGAAATGACTTGAGCATTAATTTCACAGGGAATAACAGGAATGGGATAATGTTTTTGGCTATTCTCTCCCGGGTCAGGAGTAGAAAAATTTTGGGTGAATCTAGAGATGGAAATGAGTGGATATATGTGGATGCGTACTTCCAGAGTAGAAGCAGCATGTATGAGTGAACGTGCAAGTGAATCTTGATTTTAACCACATGACAAGTTCCTAAGGGTCTACACAGCTTGACCACACTCAATGCCCATAAGCAGTAAGTAGTAAAAGTGCGGCTCTTAATCTAACAAGCATGTATATATGGCTGTGGTAGGAATTTAAACTTTCATCATACAGGAACTCATCATGCAACATTTTAAAGATTTTCAAAAATAAAATTCTCTAGAATTCTAGCATCTCTAGGAACAGAGAAACAGCAGCTCAACCTTCCCATATCATATCCGCTAACAACTTAGACTTCAGATCAAGTTCTCTTCCCACTAGTTCAGGTTTAGAGCCAGTTTTAAATTATAACAGTTATGTCTAAACTAGAGAGAGAACAAATTTGAAAATTAGGCAGAGCAACTATTCATCATATCCATGCTAGAGTTTTATTTTCAAGATTCAGTTTAGCATAGCTACTTTATTTATTTATTAAACTAAGCAAATATATATAAACACAAAATATTTATTTGGGTTTTCATGATTATGCATCTTTTATTTTAATAAAGCATAGGTATAAATGTAGATAAAAATACTTATCGGGATAAATGGGGGTGCTCTCCCCCAAGCTGGATCTTGACGTAATTTCTTCTGATGTAGCTAGCAGGTGCAGAGGTGTATTTGAATGTCGGCAACACCCTGACAACGATTAGGATATCCTCTGTCTGCTAGTCTTCCTGAATTCTGTGGAGCTCAAATAGACAACAAAGCTTCGTGGAACTTGATTAAGCGTTAGCATAAATATCTAGCCTTTATCATGTTTGAGCTTCCTTAATAAATGTCACTCTCTATTTTTATTTTCATTTTTATAGAACAGAAAAAATATATTATTATTTTTTTTATGCCACCACAGTGAATGTACTTATGGGTTTTATGCCATTCGCATACTCACATGGGGCTTACTGTTTTCAACATTTTTTTTAAACAGAATGAACATGATTAACTGAGCAATAATTAAAGGGAAAATGATAACTACCAAGTTTACCTCTTGGCACGGCGTTCGGTGTTTTTAAGTCCTCCGAACAGGACTTCTTTTCTTCTTAGTTGTCCTGGGATTTGGGTGGCGTAGACGGTGGTTCCGGCAGCGCCTCCTCTTCTTGTGTAACTGTCTTCGCTTTCCATACCCGACTTGGTGCTTCGATCTCCTGTTGTGTATCCTCGGGCCTTATGACCTCTCCTTCATAGTCTACCCATACGTCCTTGATGGTTTGCCTCCTTTGGTTACGGTTACGTCACCTTCTTCTTGTCCTGACCTGCTTAGAATCTTCAACTATATAGTTAGGGTCATTAAAGTAGCGGCGTACCTTCTCAGAGGGGAAATGCATATGGACTTCTCTGGTTCCAATGTAGATGATTGCTTTGACGGTGCCTAGGAACGGTCTTCCTAGGATGATGGGTGGATCGTACTCGTCGTCTCCCATGTCAATGACCTGAAAGTCTGTATGGACAAAATGATCGTTAATTTTAACAGGGACATCGGTTACTATACCTCCGACCTTTCGGGATGTCTGATCTGCCATCTAGAGCTGAGTGTATGTTGGTTTTAAGGGCATGGTCCCGTACAAGAGCTGATAGGTGACTGTGGCCATTATGTTGACGCCTGATCCAGTGTCGCAGAGCGCCTTCTGAAAGGAGTATCCATTGATTGAGCACTCAATGCTTGGCATGCCTGGGTCGTCCTTGATTAGGAACGGTGACTTGGGTCGTCGGTCTTGACCTCCTTGAACTGCAGTGACCATCTTAGCTGATTCGGTCCATCCTTGGTTGTTCTTGTTCTGCTTGTTCCTCCTGTTGGTCCTCTTCTTTGGTTCATGTTAGGGTTGCTCTAGGATTTGTGTAATCTTGTTCTTGAAGGAAAACGTCTCCTTCCTCCCCTTGATGTTGAAGTTGATCTTCGCAGCGCTGGCGTAGATGACAGCTCCCGAGGTGTTCAGGAATGGCCTTCCCAGAATAACTGGTGACCTCTCATCGGACCCGGTCTCTATCACCACGAAGTCAGCTGGAGCATACGAGGTACCAACTCGGACACACATGTTCTTTAATATTCCTTTAGGAAAGCTTAGTGTCTGATCTGCAAGCTGCAAACACATAGTTGTTTCTGATAAAGGATATGTAAAGAATTTTTCATAGAGTACCCTGGGCATAATGTTGACGCTGGAGCCAAAGTCGGAGAGTGCTTCTGGGAAGTCCACCATACCGATGGAGATCGGGATGACGGGGCGTCCTGGATCGCCTCTCTTGACTGGCAGAAGGTCATTATGTACTCCGACAGCGGGATTACTCCAATAGTTACCTGCATCAAACATGTCTACAAGATTTGCAGATTCTAATCCTTCCGGTTGTGATGGTATACCGGGGTTAGTAGCAGGAACAGCAGCAGCTATTTGATTTAACTGAGATTCAATCATTTTATTAAAGCTAATTTGGTTTTTGATGGTAGTAGAGAAATTATCCATTCTATTATTTATGTTTTCTAGTATTTTATCATTGGATGCCAATTTCTTAGACAAGTTATCCATTAGCTTTCCTTGATTAGACACTAACTCTCTCAGGGGTGGAAAATTATTATTGTTGTTGTAAGAGTTTTTACCTTGATAATTACCTGAGTAGTTACCTGTTAGGCCTCTGTTGATTCCAACCTTGATTTTGTTGAGGATGGTTGTAGTTGTTGTTGTTGTTGATGTACCTTGCATCCTCAAGCATCTCAGGGCAGTGATTGCCTGAGTGTCCAGTATCTCCACATTCCTCACAAGTCATGTGAGAGTCGTAGACGTTCATGACTTCTCTTTTGTCTCCAACTTTGTCATCGAGCTTTTTTATGAGTAGGTCTAACTTTGTAGACAGCATGTCTACCTCCTTGAGCTGGTGCATACCTCCACCCTTCTTGCGTGTTTGAGTCCTCTCTTCGTTCCAACCTTGGTTGGACGCCATTGAAACGATCCTGCATTCCGCGAAGGGAATGCCACAGATTCGACGTGTAATAGATGAACAAGTTCATGCCATTACCCAAATCTCAGTCGAATAACAGAGTCATACACGAATATCAGAGTACAAATAGAAGGTTTACATTGATTATTATCATCGCCACGCAGGGCGGAACATGCTCACACACAGCATCCGGAACAGCTTCTCGAAGATAGCAGCGGAAACTAGGACTTCTCGCACCAAGCTTGAGCGCAGGGCGAACCCCTTACTCCTCCCCGTCGTCCTCCTCGTCGAACTCGGGCTCCGAGCCTGCCAAAAATCTATCAGTACACTTGGTACTGGCCACGCATCGCCCACCCTATGATGCATTTGCTTTGTGGAACTGGATGCAATTGGGGATTGAGAAGAGAAACCTATCTTTGGCTGTGGTTTCCTATGCGATTAACCAATATTTTAAAAGTTCAACAAATTTTAACCCCAGTCATTCACACACGGTGTCCCATCCCAACACACATCTCCACATCCCATCCCAGCTTACCCTCTTGTCGACATGGACAACTCCCTCTCGTCCATATCTCAACGGCCAAGGCCGGATTACACACTGAAACCCAGGAAAGGTAGAAAGACTCCTCTCTCTAGTCAAATGAAGCTGTACTTAGGAAAGGTCCATAGCCGACGGGTCGGCATATGTATCGATCGATCAACCAGAAACTCTGTAGAGGTTTACACATCCCACAAGATAGCTATCCTTGACGATGCCTCGTCTAAGCTGATTCCGGGCCGCCTTCTGACTAGAAACGGTACCACCCTATCACTCAGAACTGGGGCCGTGTCGGAGTACCACCGACACGCTGAGACTGTGAGACGTAGTACTTGGCCCCTGGGTACTACGCTGTCTTAGGAGGGTGTGGGTCCTCGTGCCCGTACCTCCCTACACTATCCGCTAACCTCTCGATAGCAGTGGCACCGCGCTAGCAAGTTGAACGTCCGTCTCCTCCCCACAGAAGCGAGTGGGTGTGCAAGGATTCCTAAGACCCGGTCCACAGACGCAACAGTCCTTAGGGTGACTAAGCAGGATATCTTCACAAGGGGAAACCGTTTTCCGCTCAACGGAACACCCGGCACCTCGTGCCATCACAGCACCTCCCATCCCGGGGCTTCATCCCACGAAGACACTCCACCCTGGGACCTCTCCCTGTCACATGTACCCGCCACAGGCACTACACATGGTGAACGCCCAGGTAGCATCCTCCGGCAAGACTTGTCTTCACGACTCGTCGTGGATCCTGCTCGGTCGACTCGACCCTCACCTCACGCACCCGAGACTCACGCCAAGATCTCCCCAAGTTCATTACCTGGTTATTTAGCAAAATTTACGGCACCTCGTGCCTTAACTCTTAACGCCTCTCACTCACCAGCATCACATCACAGATATAATGCGAGTAAGAGTAAAGCAGAAACAACAAATAAAAGCAGTGTCTAGCCTATCAGCAGGGTGAGCAGGTGTGAGGTTGCAACAAGGTAAGTGGCTCAAAAGCAGTAAACTACCATGCATCCTAACAGTTGTAATTATTGCAAAAAGTAAAGCACTAGCATTCCCAGGTATTTGCAATGCGTAATAGGTTCTACGAATGGGTGGGGCGTGGCACCTGGCAGGTCGTCGCCCAAGTCGTCGGTGTAGTCGGGGTCGAACTCCTCAGTCGGTGGCTCCTCCGGGTCTGCTAAACGTAACATATAGCCGTGTTAGCGGCTCATATAGAGATGCACAAGGAAGCAACTGAAAATCAAAAGATCCAAATACACTCAAGCATAGGCCTACGACGTAGAGCTCTTTTTTAGAAAAATTTGGACTCTGGTTTGGCATTTTTCTGAGCTACGGTTAATTAGTTATGAATTTTTGAAGGTTGAAATAATTTCTGAAAATAAAAACAGGGAGATTTATTTAGAGGTGACACGTGGCGGCCTGTGATTGGTTGCGGTGCACAGTGAGTCCGACAGGCGGGACCCTGGTCAACGGTCAACGTTGACCAGTCAATGGTCAATGCTGATCGGGCCTGTATCGGGCCTGGACAGGGCCTAGACATGGGCCAGGTTGGGCCGCCCGGCCCGGACACGTGTCGCTGTGAGAGCCTACACACGTGGCGGCCAGGGCCTCCAACGGGCTTGGGTCCACGAGCGGCCGGTGCATGGTGGACAAGGCTGAGGTAGTACCTGAGCCAATGACTTGGCTCATGGTGGACTCGCCCCACCGTTCTTCCCCCAACTCCCTGGTCCAGGTGGACCGGGTGCACCTGAGTCCCAACTGCTCCTTCCTCCCACCTTTCTCTTCTCATCCGCATGGTGACCGCCGGCGACAGGTCCGCCGGGAAGGGTGGCTCGGTGGTCCGGTGAAGGGGAAGATGAGTTGGCTAGGACCGCTAGAGCGCCGCGGACTCCATCCCCCCCTTTTCCCCTACTGATGGCGGCCGGTTTCCCCTAGAACGGGCGCGCCACGGCCGTGCCCGGCGGACGCCGCCTCCGGTGGACTGGATCATGCCGCGGCTCCTCGGCCTCTCTTTTCCCCCATCAATCCGCGCGGCACGTGTCCCTCGCCAAGGCGAAACCGACTGCACCCCTCCCTCCCTCTCTAGCCATTCCAGAGAGCCGGAATGCACTCGCCATGGCCGTGCTCTGGCCATGGCGGGCGTGCTCTGCAGGTGGCGCCCGCGGCCGCGTTCCTGACTTCTACAGCTTGGTGCTACCCCAGGGGAGGCTCGTGCGGGTGCGCGTGTGTGTGCTAGGCGCATGGATGGAAAAGGAGGTGTCGGTTCGCACCTCCCCCGGCCACGCGCGCGGCGACGGTGCCGGTGGCGCTCTCGGACGTAGCAAGCCATAGGTCGGGCGGGATGACGAGGGCTCACCGTGGGGGTTGGCGAAGATAGGATGGCGGTGCGGTGGCGAGCTGATGCAGCGTCGGGGCGGTGCGGTGCCGTGCAGAGCGGCTACGTCGGTGTAGCCGTTCGGGTCGTCGTCTCCCGTGCCGGCGAGGTCCTCCCTCCCCCGTCCGGTCCTTGCGTTTTCCCCCTCTTTCTCCCAACGGTGCTTGGTGAAGGGCGTGGTCTGCCTCCTAGAGGCGGCGGCAGGTGGATGAGAAAGGGGCAGGGCATCCAAGGTGCCCCTTTTATAGGCGAGACGGCTCGGGCGGCGGCGATTCCCGATCGGCGGTGGAAGGGCGCGTGGGGAGACACGTGGACATCGATCGGGGCGCTCCGGCTAGGGTTTCCGGAGTTTGTCTTGGCACGGTGGCGCCCCTCGCGCGGGATTGGCCGGTCAAAAGGGGAAAAAGCGGGGCACCTCGGCTCCCATGGCGTCACGGCCGTGGGCCTTGGCGGGGACGTCACGACGCGCCGATTTGAAATGGAGCGGGGCGGCTGCAGCTCGGATCGTGGACGTGGCACGCGATCGTGCCTCTCTGCTAGGCGACCCTCGGTGATCGACGGTCGCGGCCTTGCTCTTCCTCCCGCGCCGAGCTCGGCTTGCGGCTGCGCCCGGTAAAACAGAGGACGGGGAAAGGTTGGGGAAGGGATGACAGCCGGGGGCCACTGGTCAGTCGCAGCGGTGAAGAGAAAAAAAAGAAGGCGGTGCACCTGGCGGGCTGGGGGGGGCGTGTGTGCTGGGCCGGGAAGCTAGGCCGGGCGAGCTGGGCCTCTTCTGTGATCGGCCCGGTCCGCTGTTGGGCTGGCCAGCCTGGGGGTTGGAGCAGGCCAGGGTGTGCTGCTGGCCTGGTTGGCGGTTCCAGGCCAAAATGGCCCCTCTGCTAAACCCAGATTAGGCCTAGGGCTAATTAATTAACTACACGATCAATTTCTTAAAGCGTGTTTAAAATGTTTGTTTTTAACTAATGGTCAATTTTATTAGCAATACATAAAATCAGATAAGAAACGACTCACAAGTATTTAATTAAATGCAATGCTAAACACTAAGTGGGTGCTACTGGTGCAACTACATGGTTGTTTTTCCTATATGACAGTCACCATTCATGGGTCTGTTGCGAAAAAAATTTTCAGTTGCGATTTTTGGGTTTCCGAAAAACTAGGATGTTACAGACTCCCCCCCTCATTGGAATCTCGTCCCGAGATTTAAAACGTGACATACCTTTTGAACAAGTAGGGGTAACGGATCCGTAACTCTGACTCCTTCTCCCATGTTGCCTCTCTCTCAGTGTGATTGCTCCACAAAACTTTGCACATTGGTATCGTAGTGCTGCGGGTGTCCTTGGTGGCTCTGTCAAGAATCTGAACTGGGTACTCTCGGTACTCAAGCGTATCCTGAATATCCAGCGCGTCTGTGTGAACCTGTTCCTCTGGCAACTTTAGACACTTGCGGAGCTGTGACACATGGAACACGGGATGTATACCTGCTAGATCCTCAGGCAACTCGAGCTTGTACGCTAGTTTCCCAATTCTTTTGCAGATACGGTAGGGACCAACGTAACGCGGGGCTAGCTTCCCTTTCACATGGAACCGGAAGGTGCCGCGGAGAGGCGAGACCTTGAGATAGACATGGTCTCCTACCTGGAACTCGAGGTCTCTCCGACGGTTATCTGCATAGCTCTTTTGTCGGCTTTGGGCGATCCTCAAATTTTCTCTCACTTGAGCTACCCCTTCCTCGGCCTCCTTGATCTTAGCAGGGCCAAAGAACATTCGCTCACCCACCTCGGACCACATCAACGGAGTTCTGCATTTCCTTCCATACAGGGCCTCAAATGGTGACATCTGCAGACTAGCCTGATGACTGTTGTTGTACGAGAACTCTGCATGCGGTAAGCTTTTCTCCCAATCTGACCCGTACTTTAGTACGCAAGCTCGTAGCATATCCTCGAGAATCTGATTCACTCTCTCTGTTTGCCCATCTGTCTGAGGGTGATAAGCGGTGCTATAGTCAAGACGAGTGCCAATCGACTTGTGCAAGCTCTGCCAGAATCTAGACGTCCACTGTGCCCCTCTATCGGATATGATGCTAACAGGCGCTCCATGTAGTCGAAGGACGTGTTCAATATAGAGATCTGCCAACTTCTCTACACGGTAGTCAACCTTGACGGGTACAAAGTGAGCAACCTTGGTCAACCTGTCTACTATAACCCAAATGGAGTCGTGCCCTTTCGGGGATCGAGGTAATCCCACGATAAAATCCATAGATATGCATTCCCACTTCCACACGGGTACATCTAGTGGCTTCAACAACCCAGTTGGTCTCTGATGTTCAGCCTTAACCCTGTTGCATATATCACATCTGGCTACATGACCCGCGATATCCTTCTTCATGTCCTTCCACCAGAACATTTTCCTCATGTCGGCATACATCTTTGTACTGCCAGGATGGATACAATACTTAGAGTCATGTGCTTCTGTCAGGATCTCCTTACGGATGGCCTTATCAGACGATACACAGATTCTGTTGTTGCACCAACACACTCCCCGTTCATCTACTCGGAACTCAGGGTACTTACCAGCTTCCATCCACTCATGAAGCTGCGAGATCTCCGGGCATTTCTTTTGGGCCTTACGAATACGGTCCATTATGCCGTATTGCACTCGCATCTCGTTCAACATGCCCTTGGGTACGATCTCGAGGCGGATTTCATCCATCTCCTGACGCAGCTCGGATGGCAAGACTTCCATGAATAGATTGTGGCAAAAGCTCTTACGACTCAAGGCATCAGCAACTACGTTGGCTTTTCCCGGATGATAGTGAATTTCTAGGTCGTAGTCCTTGATCAACTCCAGCCATCGACGTTGTCTCATATTCAGATCCTCTTGAGTGAAAAAGTACTTGAGGCTTTTATGATCGGTATAGATGTCGCATTTGTTCCCAATCAAGTAGTGTCTCCAAATCTTCAGAGCGTGCACCACAGCAGCTAGCTCAAGATCATGCGTTGGGTAACGCTGCTCATGGTCCTTTAATTGGCGGGATGCATAGGCAATGACTTTCCCGTTCTACATCAGAACGCAACCGAGTCCCTGTCTGGATGCATCACAGTAGACCACGAAGTCCTGTCGGATACCAGGCAAGGCAAGAACAGGAGTGGTGGTGAGCTTCTGTTTCAGAGTCAGGAAACTGAGCTCACACTCGGGTGTCCACTCGAACTCATTGGTCTTCTTCAGGAGATTGGTCATGGGTTTGGCTATCTTAGAGAAGTTCTCGATGAATCTGCGGTAGTAACCAGCTAACCCAAGGAAACTGCGGATGTCTGTCGGGTTGCGGGGTTGCTCCCACTCCTTCACGGCCTCAATTTTAGCGGGGTCAACGGCAACACCCTCGGCTGTGAGGACATGGCCGAGAAAGGCGACCTCTTCGAGCCAGAACTCGCACTTGCTAAATTTAGCATACAACTGGTTCTGCCTCAACTTCTCCAGAACCACTCTCAAGTGTTGCTCATGCTCTTTGGCGGTGGATGAATAGACGAGGATGTCATCAATAAACACCACCACGAACTTGTCTAATTCGTCCATGAACACCTTGTTCATCATGTTCATAAAATAGGCCAGAGCATTGGTGAGACCGAAGGACACAACGGTGAACTCGTACTGCCCGTACCTAGTGACAAAAGCTATCTTAGGGATATCCTCTGGCTTGATCTTCATCTGATGATACCCAGATCTAAGGTCAATCTTGGAAAAGAACTTGGCATCCTTCAACTGATCTAGGAGGTCATCTATCCTTGGCAGAGGATACTTGTTCTTGACTGTCACGGCATTCAAATTCCGATAGTCAATGCACATCCTCATGGAGCCATCCTTCTTCTTCACAAACAAAACAGGGGAGCCCTAGGGTGAAGCACTGGGTCGGATGTACCCCTTGTCAGACAACTCCCTGAGCTGTTTCTTAAGCTCCTCCAGCTCATCGACTGACATGCGGTAGGGCCTCTTAGCAATGGGTCCGGTACCAGGCAGCAAGTCAATTACAAACTCAACATCCCGATCAGGTGGCATACCCGATAACTCCTCGGGGAACACATCAGGGTACTCGCACACGACGGGCACCTCCTCAACTGCTTTGGCCTCCAGGGCACTCATCAAGGCCTCCGTCCTTTTGTGGTGCGGCTCACATCTGATTACTCGGCCACTCGGGTGTGTAATCTCCACATATCTAGGTGAGCAAGAAATTACTCCCTTGTGCAGGGTCAACCAATCCATACCCAAGATAACATCCAGACCTTCAGACGGAAGTAAGGTGAGATCAGCTAGAAAGGGGCAACATTCTATAGTGATACTCACTCCTTTACAGATTCTGGTGGATCTGGTGGTACCTAAGGGGGATATGGTGTCTATGGGTACACTCCGTGGTGTAACAGGTATGAGATGCTCTCGTGCAAACTTAGATGATATATAAGAACATGTAGCACCAGAGTCAAAGAGAACTGATGCCAAAACTCCCTATACCAAAAACGTACCGTACACCGCGTCGGGGGCATCCTGAGCATCCTCCGCGGTCAGGTGGGTGAGGCGGCCGCGGGTGGCTCCCACGGCGGGCTTGCGTGGTGCCACCGGGGTCGATGCCTGCCTCGCAGGGGTCTACACAGGTGTTGCCTTGTGTGGACAGACCACAGACTTGTGACCCGGCTGGCCACAGGTGAAGCATGCGAAGGGCACACTGCCTGCAGAGGTGGGCGCAGGTGCCTTCCACGTACTTGGGCTCGGGCTCTGAGCAGGGCGGCCCTGAGCGGGGCGGTGGTAATTGGTGGAGTAGGTACCACCACCACGACTCGGAGCAGCTCCCTGGGTGACGCGAGAGCGGAACTGCGGCGGAGCAGAACCACGCTGCCTCTGGGCCGGGGTGCGAGAGGAACCCTCGCCCCGACGCCTCTTCTCCTTGCGCTCCCTCTGAGCATCAGCCTCCAGGCGATCCCTCTCCATTTCCAGCACCTTGTTGATCATCTGCCGGAGGGTATGGCACTCATGACCCAAGAGGGCGATCTTGAGGCGCGAGTTCAGCCCCTTCTTGTAGTGGTACATCTTCTTCTTATCGGTGCTGGTCTCCTCAGGAGCGTACCGCATCATGCGAATGAAGCGGGTGGTGTACTCCTGCACCTTTAGAGTCCCTTGGGTGAAGTTGCGAAACTCTTCCACTTTGGCATCCATGACTCCCTCGGGCACGTGGTGCTCGCGGAAGGCCTCAGTGAACTCGTCCCATGAGATGCTCCCAGGGTCATCGTGGGCATCACAGTAGCCATCCCACCATGCGCGTGCAGCGCCAGTGAGCTGGTGAGCGGTGACTCCCACACACTCCTCATCAGTGCAGGTAGTGAGGTCCAGCTTCTTCTCGATCTCCCGCAGCCAATCCTCAGCGGCGATGGGATCATCGTCTGCGTAGTCGAAGGTAGGGGGCCTCAGCTTGAGGAAACCCTCCAACTTCCTCTGGAAGTCATTTGGCTGTCCTCCATGGCGGTGTAGGATGCCCTCAGCCAAGGTCTCCAGAAGTCGGGTCTGGCGGTCCATCACCTCCGCCAGCTGGGGTGGTGGCGGCGGCGGTGGTACATCTCCACCAAGCGCAGCATTCTCCTCCCCCGGCTGGGCGGCCCTAGCCCCACCCCCAGGCTGGGCGGCCCCTGCCTCTCCAGCGGGTTCCACTGGAACAGGTTCCCCCATGGCAGCAAAGATGGCGAAGGGAGCTCCACGGCCACCTCCACGGCCACGGCCACGTCCACGGCCCATGAGTGCCGGGGAAGGCGAGCGGTTGTTCAGACGAGCGGAGCGGCGGCAAGACATCTTGCTGCATGGTTAGGTCAAAAAGAAAACCAATGGTTTAAAAAGTGGTTACATAATTAATCATAATCTAAACAGATTGCTATCCAACACTCAATACAAGAAAACGATAAGAACCATAAGATGCATTAAGATCCAACAATCAATACATGGTTTTATTACAAAGCGATGTCTCCAGTAGCTACACTTGGCAGACTCGCGGGAATCGTGCTACTCGTAGGCAGCTCAAAAGTGGACAAGCTAATCTATTCTGAGGGATGAGTCATGTCTCATGGCCACGCAGGGCTCATCAAGGTTACTACTACATTATTACATGATCACGAGAGGGTGACTACTCCTGTCCGAAGGTGACGGGTGGTGAAGGCAGTCCATCGGTAGAAGCGGAAGCTTCGGAAGTACGGTCCATGGCACGGAGCTCGTCGTCGGTGTGGTGGATCCTCGCCACGCGGGCAAGAGCGCGCTCCAGCATCTCAGTCCGTGGAACCTGAGGGTAGTCCGCAGACGAACATGCTGCCAGGTTGAGCTTAGTGGACTCAACGTGGAAGGTCTGTCTGCGTGGCTTCCTGCGCGTCCCAGGCAGAAGGGGGTCCTGTACCATCTCGATCTCCTGAACACGCTTAGCATCAGCGATGACCCAGGCCTGACGGAGACGGTTCACCTTGTCTTGGAGGAACTCTGTGCACTTGACGTAGTGGGTAAGGTGGTGCTCGTTGTTGGTGGAAGCGACGACAGCTTTCTCTGCCTCATCCTCCAACGCATTGCAGTGGTCCCGCAGGCCACACCTGGCGAGGGCACGCCTCTTCTCCTCCTCCTGCAGCTCCTTTAGGATACGCCTCTGGCGCTCGATGCGATCCTCGTACTCCAGCAGCTGGGAGGACAGGTAGTCGTTGCGGAGCTCGTGTTCCAGCACCTTGTCCCTAAGCTCGGCAATCTCTGCCTTGAGTATCCTCTCACGAGACTCGTGGAGGACCTCCATCTTGCGGGAGTTCTTGCGCTCCATCTCGAGGTCACGAATTACCAACTCACGCTTCCACTCTTCCTGAGCTAAGATGTCGTCGCGCTGGAACTGAAAGTTTCGAAAACTGTGGTTCTGTGACTCCACCTCCATGATGTAGTTATCCTGGGCAAGGATGTACTGCGCGGAGACACTCAGACAGGGGTCAACCTCGACATGCGTAGTGCAATCAGTAGCAGCATCTTGCGGCACCATGACCTGGTTGAGGTTAAGGGCACGGGGCAGCAGACGGTAGGGCCCAGTCTGGAGGTAGTCACGCGCGTCACGCATCACGCTACGGAGAGCCGTGCGCGAAACGGACTGCACGCAGGCAGTGACAGAAGTCTCCACAGCCACCTCCTCGAAGGCGTGAAGCACGGGTACGTACGCACTGGCAGGGATCCAGAGGTGGACGACGACGTGACCCTGAAGAAGCCCGTCCGGTCCACCCTCACCTCGGCACACGCACGTGATCCTCTCAGTGGGGACGCCCAGCGAGTCCAGCACTCTGTACAGGATCGTGGCGAACCCACGGTAGTCTCGTGCGTCAACAGCAAGCTCAACAAGTGGAGCCATCTGCAAAACAACCGCAAAAACGGAGTTAGCAGGTTATTCCTCATAGGGTAACCAGGTATAACTGAGTGAGTCTGAGTCGCAACATGATGAGATAAGGCAAGGTAGAGGTACCACATAGGAAATCCAACTATGTGAGCCAAGTAACTCAGGGTGAAGGGAAGCGAAGTAGAGGAAGGTAGCCTGGAGTGAAGTGGAGTCGGGCGATGGAGAGCGATGATAGGTAAGAAAGCAAGCAATATTGGTGGTAAGACGTGTGAAATGAGGTGAGCCATGCAAGAAAATGCAGCATGGTCGGTAATATAACCGAAGGTGTTTAGATTCGTACCTATTTCTATCGGCCAATCCTAAGGGTTCGTCCTAGGGTCAAGCATGGCTCTGGTACCAACTGAAACAATCCTGCATTCCGCGAAGGGAATGCCACAGATTCGATGTGTAATAGATGAACAAGTTCATGCCATTACCCAAATCTCAGTCGAATAACAGAGTCATACACGAATATCAGAGTACAAATAGAAGGTTTACATTGATTATTATCATCGCCACGCAGGGCAGAACATGCTCACACACAGCATCCGGAACAGCTTCTCGAAGATAGCAGCGGAAACTAGGACTTCTCGCACCAAGCTTGAGCGCAGGGCGAACCCCTTACTCCTCCCCGTCGTCCTCCTCGTCGAACTCGGGCTCCGAGCCTGCCAAAAATCTATCAGTACACTTGGTACTGGCCACGCATCGCCCACCCTATGATGCATTTGCTTTGTGGAACTGGATGCAATTGGGGATTGAGAAGAGAAACCTATCTTTGGCTGTGGTTTCCTATGCGATTAACCAATATTTTAAAAGTTCAACAAATTTTAACCCCAGTCATTCACACACGGTGTCCCATCCCAACACACATCTCCACATCCCATCCCAGCTTACCCTCTTGTCGACATGGACAACTCCCTCTCGTCCATATCTCAACGGCCAAGGCCGGATTACACACTGAAACCCAGGAAAGGTAGAAAGACTCCTCTCTCTAGTCAAATGAAGCTGTACTTAGGAAAGGTCCATAGCCGACGGGTCGGCATATGTATCGATCGATCAACCAGAAACTCAGCAGAGGTTTACACATCCCACAAGATAGCTATCCTCGACGATGCCTCGTCTAAGCTGATTCCGGGCCGCCTTCTGACTAGAAACGGTACCACCCTATCACTCAGAACTGGGGCCGTGTCGGAGTACCACCGACACGCTGAGACTGTGAGACGTAGTACTTGGCCCCTGGGTACTACGCTGTCTTAGGAGGGTGTGGGTCCTCGTGCCCGTACCTCCCTACACTATCCGCTAACCTCTCGATAGCAGTGGCACAGCGCTAGCAAGTCGAACGTCCGTCTCCTCCCCACAGAAGCGAGTGGGTGTGCAAGGATTCCTAAGACCCGGTCCACAGACGCAACAGTCCTTAGGGTGACTAAGCAGGATATCTTCACAAGGGGAAACCGTTTTCCGCTCAACGGAACACCCGGCACCCCGTGCCATCACAGCACCTCCCATCCCGGGGCTTCATCCCATGAAGACACTCCACCCCGGGACCTCTCCCTGTCACATGTACCCACCACAGGCACTACACATGGCGAACGCCCAGGTAGCATCCTCCGGCAAGACTTGTCTTCACGACTCGTCGTGGATCCTGCTCGGTCGACTCGACCCTCACCTCACGCACCCAAGACTCACGCCAAGATCTCCCCAAGTTCATTACCCGGTTATTTAGCAAAATTTACGGCACCTCGTGCCTTAACTCTTAACGCCTCTCACTCACCAGCATCACATCACAGATATAATGCGAGTAAGAGTAAAGCAGAAACAACAAATAAAAGCAGTGTCTAGCCTATCAGCAGGGTGAGCAGGTGTGAGGTTGCAACAAGGTAAGTGGCTCAAAAGCAGTAAACTACCATGCATCCTAACAGTTGTAATTATTGCAAAAAGTAAAGCACTAGCATTCCCAGATATTTGCAATGCGTAATAGGTTCTACGAATGGGTGGGGCGTGGCACCTGACAGGTCGTCGCCCAAGTCGTCGGTGTAGGCGGGGTCGAACTCCTCAGTCGGTGGCTCCTCCGGGTCTGCTAAACGTAACATATAGCCGTGTTAGCGGCTCATATAGAGATGCACAAGGAAGCAACTGAAAATCAAAAGATCCAAATACACTCAAGCATAGGCGGGACCCTGGTCAACGGTCAACGTTGACCAGTCAACGGTCAATGCTGACCGGGCCTGGATCGGGCCTGGACAGGGCCTAGACATGGGCCGGGTTGGGCCGCCCGGCCCGGACACGTGTCGCTGTGAGAGCCTACACACGTGGCGGCCAGGGCCTCCAACGGGCTTGGGTCCACGAGCGGCCGGTGCATGGTGGACAAGGCTGAGGTAGTACCTGAGCCAATGACTTGGCTCACGGTGGACTCGCCCCACCGTTCTTCCCCCTACTCCCTGGTCCAGGTGGACCGGGTGCACCTGAGTCCCAACTGCTCCTTCCTCCCACCTTTCTCTTCTCATCCGCATGGTGACCGCCAGCGACAGGTCCGCCGGGAAGGGTGGCTCGGTGGTCCGGTGAAGGGGAAGATGAGTTGGCTAGGACCGCTAGAGCGCCGCGGACTCCATCCCCCCCTTTTCCCCTAGTGATGGCGGCCGGTTTCCCCTAGAACGGGCGCGCCACGGCCGTGCCCGGTGGACGCCGCCTCCGGTGGACTGGATCATGCCGCGGCTCCTCGGCCTCTCTTTTCCCCCATCAATCCGCACGGCATGTGTCCCTCGCCAAGGCAAAACCGACTGCACCCCTCCCTCCCTCTCTAGCCATTCCAGAGAGCCGGAACGCACTCGCCATGGCCGTGCTCTGGCCATGGCGGGCGTGCTCTGCAGGTGGCGCCCGCGGTCGCGTTCCTGACTTCTACAGCTTGGTACTACCCCAGGGGAGGCTCGTGCGGGTGCGCGTGTGTGTGCTAGGCGCATGGATGGAAAAGGAGGTGTCGGTTCGCACCTCCCCCAGCCACGCGCGCGGCGACAGTGCCGGTGGCGCTCTCGGACGTAGCAAGCCATAGGTCGGGCGGGATGACGAGGGCTCACCGTGGGGGTTGGCGAAGATAGGATGGCGGTGCGGTGGCGAGCTGATGCAGCGTCGGGGCGGTGCGGTGCCGTGCAGAGCGGCTACGTCGGTGTAGCCGTTCGGGTCGTCGTCTCCCGTGCCGGCGAGGTCCTCCCTCCCCCGTCCGGTCCTTGCGTTTTCCCCCTCTTTCTCCCAACGGTGCTTGGTGAAGGGCGTGGTCTACCTCCTAGAGGCGGCGGCAGGTGGATGAGAAAGGGGCAGGGCATCCAAGGTGCCCCTTTTATAGGCGAGACGGCTCGGGCGGCGGCGATTCCCGATCGGCGGTGGAAGGGCGCGTGGGGAGACACGTGGACATCGATCGGGGCGCTCCGGCTAGGGTTTCCGGAGTTTGTCTTGGCATGGTGGCGCTCCTCGCGCGGGATTGGCCGGTCAAAAGGGGAAAAAGCGGGGCACCTCGTCTCCCATGGCGTCACGGCCGTGGGCCTTGGCGGGGACGTCACGGCGCGCCGATTTGAAATGGAGCGGGGCGGCTGCAGCTCGGATCGTGGACGTGGCACGCGATCGTGCCTCTCTGCTAGGCGACCCTCGGTGATCGACGGTCGCGGCCTTGCTCTTCCTCCCGCGCCGAGCTCGGCTTGCGGCTGCACCCGGTAAAACAGAGGACGGGGAAAGGTTGGGGAAGGGATGACAGCCGGGGGCCACTGGTCAGTCGCAGCGGTGAAGAGAAAAAAAAGAAGGCGGTGCACCTGGCGGGCTGGGGGGGGCGTGTGTGCTGGGCCGGGAAGCTAGGCCGGGCGAGCTGGGCCTCTTCTGCGATCGGCCCGGTCCGCTGTTGGGCTAGCCAGCCTGGGGGTTGGAGCAGGCCAGGGTGTGCTGCTGGCCTGGTTGGCGGTTCCAGGCCAAAATGGCCCCTCTGCTAAACCCAGATTAGGCCTAGGGCTAATTAATTAACTACACGATCAATTTCTTAAAGCGTGTTTAAAATGTTTGTTTTTAACTAATGGTCAATTTTATTAGCAATACATAAAATCAGATAAGAAACGACTCACAAGTATTTAATTAAATGCAATGCTAAACACTAAGTGGGTGCTACTGGTGCAACTACATGGTTGTTTTTCCTATATGACAGTCACCATTCATGGGTCTGTTGCGAAAAAAATTTTCAGTTGCGATTTTTGGGTTTTCGAAAAACTGGGATGTTACAGCCATCTTCTCCACAAGGGCTGTAGCTTGTGGTATGGTGAGTGATAGAAATGCGCCTCCAGCTGCAGCATCCATGGTCTCACGAGCACTAGTGATGAGCCCATGATAGAAAGTCTGTATAAGTAGCCAGCTTTCCATTCCATGATGGGGACATTCTAGGATGTAATCTTGAAAGCGCTCCCATGCTTCTGGAACGGATTCATCATGTTGTTGCTGAAAACTTGTAATCTTCCCACGGAGAGCATTGGTCTTGCCCATGGGAAAGAACTTAGCCAGAAAGTTCATAGAGCAGAGTGCCCACGTAGTGTTCTTATCCTTCGTCACGTAGAACCACTGCTTCGCTCTCCCCAATAGTGAGAATGGGAAAAGGCGAAGTAGTATGGCGTCTCTGGGAACATCTAATAAAGTGAATGTGCTGCAAATCTCCAGGAAGTGTTGGAGATGAGCACTTGCATCTTCGTGCGGCTTCCCACAAAACTGGTTGGCTTGTACCATGTTGATGAGCCCTGGCTTGAGCTCAAAGTTCTTGTCGATGGCCGCGGCAGGTCCAGTGCGGATGTTGTCCGTAGTGGGAGCTGAGAACTCGCGGATCGTCTTGTTCGCCATGGCTGCGAACTCTGTTGACAAATTCCGGATGAAACTTCGGCGGTCTTCTAGATTGGATGAAGTGTTGCGTCGAAGTGTTGACTTCTTGAGCTTGGCTCTTGCCCCTCTGATTAATGCTTCGGGGTTGTCAACAAAATTTTCTGGAAGATGTCCTCTATTCATACATCACCCTGCAAAACAATAAGAATAGAAAAATACAGGGGTAAATCTGTATGGGAGAATTGATGATCTCAATCACTTAATGATGCGAATGATGACTCAAATTTCGTATTCATTCCTTGTTAGTAAATCAACCTTCCCCGGCAATGGCGCCAAAAATGCTTGTTGGGTAGACTTAGTTTTCTAATTCTGATAACGGCGCCAAAAATGCCGAACCTATCCCTCATGCCACTTAAGCCAAGTTGTCATCCCCAGCATGACATGAGAGACGCGGTATTGAAATATGCAACTGCTCTTCTAAATAAATAATAAATAAGATATGCAAGCGCACAGATTAATACCGATGTAGCATTTTAACCGGGAAGTATTCCAGGTATCGTTATTTATATTTTTACCACTGGGAAGGGATTACTAACATCAATGTTGATTATGGAATGGAATATAGGAATGAGTATCAATCATTGTATGTATAAGTGAGAGCATTCATCTATCTCTTGCATACAGGGGTAAGTGTCACATAAAATATAGATAAAGTATGAATGGTGACAAAGATAATTAATCTGATCAGCTAGCCACATATAATAATGATAAGCACCTCAACAGATATTCTAGCAAGTCATTAGCATGGTATTAGGACGAACTACAAGGATATTTCCTAAGTTATTCTTAACCATAAAGTCTAGCATATCATAGTTAGTGCAAGTACACTTGGCAATCATTGCGAGAAAGGACTACGCCCATGCATAGTGATATTATCAAGGAAGATGAGAAACATAGCAATCACTCCTCCGTAATAATGTTGCTCTGCCTGCCTTACACACGGGAGGGGGACTATATAAGAACCAACGAAGCTGTCACCATCGCGGACCACCCCACGATCCGGCATATAAGGTGCAATCGCAGATAAATATGGTCTAAGCACCACGCCTACACAATATTTATCATTTACCCATGGATCCGATGGATAAACGCTATACGATCCTAAACATGTATATAATTCCAATCTAACTAAGCCAAGCGTATAACTACGATAAACTAAGAACAATATAATTGCAAACATAAACAAGTAGAGCATAGTCATAATCAATATATTGATATAGAACAAAGTTGTATTCATAATATTGAAGAACAAAGATGAACAATGAAGAACAGTAAAGGAATTACCAATAATCCTCTTGATAGATCCGGAAACCAATCGAAGATTGACTCCTTCTAGTTCTAATCCTATGTAGCTATGCTATACTAGAGATCTAGTTGATGTGGTGGCTCTAGGGCTTGATCAGAGACTCTCCTCCTGAGATTAGGGTTTGAAGAATTGAGAATGAGGGAGTGCCTCCTCCAGGGGCCAGGGGTCCTGCTTATATAGCCCCCTCAAGTGAATGTGGGCCGTCGGATCAAACCGACATTAATCGTATGGTTTTCCTTGATCCCTTAGGTCGGTGGAGCATAATCCGCGAGACGGAGCCTGATTAGCTCTCAGGCCAGGGCGGGCGCCCTAGGGAGCAGGGCGGGCGCCCTGCCTCTGGGCCCATTCGGCCTCCCGTTCGATCTCGTGGCTTCTGGAGTCTTCTAGATGATAGAAAATCGGTGAACACGTTATTATCTCTATGTAAACCCGACGTGTGGGCCTTTCCTCCGTATTTTCTGATAACCCCCTGCAGAAACAGACAAACACCAAAACTCGTGGAATTCTGTCAGATAAAACCCTAAGTCTAGGTGTTGGTTGCATTTGGATGCTTTTCTTTATTTATTTGATAACTATATTTGGTACTTAAGGACCGTCAACAATGGATTTTTACTTTTTCCTGATTTTTTCGCTGATTTTTCCAAAAGGCACTAGTAGAAATCAATTTTTTTTTATTTTTTCACTATTTTTTATAATTTTCTCTGAACAAGGATAAAAAAAGATGCAACCACAAAAATTAGCACCTACAACTGAGGTGGGATGTGGTGTACAGAAATACAGCACGTTCTCTGAAAAGCGTGCAAAAACTTTAACAATTTTTAATCTTTATTTTCCTGAATTTTTTTGGCAATTTTGATTGTACCAAACAGGGCGAAGCAATCTATTGTTGATCGTGGGTAACAGTTGCAAGATGAACCTGTGCTGATAAAAGAATATGTGGAGCTATGTGCAGGCACACAATATGACAACAAGGATTAGCAACTAACGAGTGCAGATTAGCGATTGTTCAATCCGGATCCAAAGTACAAATCACACCTGCTGACTAAGACGTGTCGAGACGTAGCGAAACAAGGTGAAAACAAAGGATGATGGAAAGAATGCACAGAACAAGCATATAACACAGATTTTTCCTTTTTCCTAAATTTTTCCCTGATTTTTCCAAATGGCACTAGTAGAAATCAAACTTTTTTTATTTTTTCACTATTTTTTATCATTTTCTCTGAACAAGGATCAACAAAGATGCCACCACAAAAATTGGTATCTACAACCGAGGAGGGATGTGGTCTATTGAAATACAGCACATTCTCTTAAAAGCGTGCAAAAACTTTGACAATTTTTTATCTTTATTTTCATGATTTTTTTTGGCAATTTTGATCGAACCAAACAAGGCGAAGCAATCTATTGTTTAGCGTGGGTAACAGTTGCAAGATGAACCTATGCTGATAGAAGAATATGTGGAGCTATGGGTAGGCACACAATATGACAGCAAGGATTAGCAACTAACAAGTGCAGATTAGTGATTGTTCAATCCGGATCCAAAGTACAAATCACAGCTGCTGGCTAAGACGTGTCGAGACGTAGCGCAACAAGGTGAAAACAAAGGACGACGGAATGAACACACAGAACAGGCAAATAACACGGATTTTTCCTTTTTCCTGAATTTTCCCCTGATTTTTCCAAAAGGCACTAGTAGGAATCAAACTTTTTTATTTTTTCACTATTTTTTATAATTTTCTCTGAACAAGGATCAAAAAAGATGCAACCACAAAAATTGGCACCTACAACTGAGGTGGGATGTGGTCTACAGAAATACAACACGTTATCTGAAAAGCGTACAAAAATTTTGATTTTTTTTTTCTTTATTTTCCTGAATTTTTTTGGCAATTTTGACGAAACCAAACAGGGTGAAGCAATATGTTGTTGAGTGTGGGTAACAGTTGTAAGATAAACCCGTGCTGATAGAAGAATATGTGGAGCTATGGATAGGCACATAATATGACAACAAGGATTAGCAAGCAACGAGTGCAGATTAGCGATTGTTCAATCCGGATCCAAAGTACAAATCACAGCTGCTGGCTAAGACGTGTCGAGACGTAGTGAAACAAGGTGAAAACAAAGGACGATTGAAAGAATGCACAGAACAAGCATATAACACGGATTTTTCCTTTTTCCTGAATTTTTCCCTGATTTTTCCAAATGGCACTAGTAGAAACCAAACTTTTTTTATTTTTTCACTATTTTTTATCATTTTCTCTGAACAAGGATCAACAAAGATGCCACCACAAAAATTGGCACCTACAACCGAGGTGGGATGTGGTCTATAGAAATACAGCACATTCTCTAAAAAGCGTGTAAAAACTTTAACAATTTTTAATCTTTATTTTCCTAAATTTTTTTGGCAATTTTGATGGAACCAAATAGGGCGAAGCAATCTATTGTTTAGCGTGGGTAACAGTTGCAAGATGAACCTGTGCTGATAGAAGAATATGTGGAGCTATGGGTAGGCACACAATATGACAGCAAGGATTAGCAACTAACGAGTGCAGATTAGCGATTGTTCAATCCGGACCCAAAGTACAAATCACAGCTGCTGGCTAAGACGTGTCCAGACGTAGCGCAACAAGGTGAAAACAAAGGATGACGGAAAGAACACACAAAACAGGCAAATAACACGGATTTTTCCTTTTTCCTGAATTTTTCCCTGATTTTCCCAAATGGCACTAGTAGGAATTAAACTTTTTTATTTTTTCTCTATTTTTTTATAGTTTTCTCTGAACAAGGATAAAAAAAGATGCACCCACAAAAATTGGCAACTACAACTGAGGTGGGATGTGGTCTACAGAAATACAGCACGTTCTCTAAAAAGCGTGCAAAAACTTTGATAATTTTTTATCTTTATTTTTCTGAATTTTTTTTGGCAATTTTGATGGAACCAAATAGGGCGAAGCAATCTGTTGTTGATCATGGGTAATAGTTGCAAGATGAACCTGTGCTGATAGAAGAATATGTGGAGCTATGGATAGGCACACAATATGACACCAAGGATTAGCAACTAATGAGTACAGATTAGCGATTGTTCAATCCGGATCCAAAGTACAAATCACAGCTGCTGGCTAAGACGTGTCGAGACGTAGCGCAACAAGGTGAAAACAAAGGACGATGGAAAGAACGCACAGAACAAGCAAATAACATGGATTTTTTCTTTATCCTGAATTTTTTCCTGATTTTTCCAAAAGGCACTAGTAGGAATCAAACTTTTTTTATTTTTTCACTATTTTTTATAATTTTTTCTGAACAAGGATAAAAAAAGATGCAACCATAAAATTGGTACCTACAACTGACGTGGGATGTGGTCCACAGAAATACAGCACTTTCTCTAAAAAGCGTGCAAAAACTTTGACAATTTTTTATCTTTATTTTCCTAAATTTTTTTGGCAATTTTGATGAAACCAAATAGGGTGAAGCAATCTGTCGTAGAGCGTGGATAACAGTTGCAAGATGAACCTGTGCTGATAGAAGAATATGTGGAGCTATGGGTAGGCACACAATATGACAGCAAGGATTAGCAATTAACGAGTGCAGATTAGCGATTGTTCAATCCGGATCAAAAGTACAAATCACAGTTGCTGGCTAAGACGTGTCGAGACATAGCGCAACAAAGGTGAAAATAAAGGACAATGGAAAGAACGCACAGAACAAGCAAATAACATGATTTTTTTCTTTTTCCTGAATTTTTCCCTGATTTTTCCAAAAGGCACTAGTAGGAATCAAACTTTTTTATTTTTTCACTATTTTTTATAATTTTCTCTGAACTTAGATAAAAAAAGATGCAACCACAAAAATTGGCACCTACAACTGAGGTGGGATGTGGTCTGCAGAAATCCAGCACGTTCTCTGAAAAGCGTGCAAAAACTTTAACAATTTTTTTTCTTTATTTTCCTGAATTTTTTTGGCAATTTTGATGAAACCAAACAGGGTGAAGCAATCTGTTGTTTGAGCATGGGTAACAGTTGCAAGATGAACCTGTGCTGATAGAAGAATATATGGAGCTATGGGTAGGCACACAATATGACAACAAGGATTAGTAATTAACGAGTGCAGATTAGCGATTGTTCAATCCGGATCCAAAGTACAAATCACAGCTGCTGGCTAAGACGTGTCGAGACATAGCGAAATAAGGTGAAAACAAAGGACGATGAAAAGAATGCACAGAACAAGCAAACAACACGGATTTTTCATTTTTTCTGAATTTTTCCCTGATTTTTCCAAATGGCACTAGTAGAAATCAAACTTTTTTATTTTTTCACTATTTTTTATAATTTTCTCTGAATAAGGATAAACAAAGATGCCACCACAAAAATTGACACCCACAACTGAGGTGGGATGTGGTCTACAGAAATACAGCACGTTCTCTGAAAAGCGTGCAAAAATTTTGACAATTTTTTTCTTTATTTTCCTGAATTTTTTTGGCAATTTTGATGAAACCAAACATGGCGAAGCAATTTGTTGTTGAGCGTGGGTAACAGTTGCAAGATGAACCTATGCTGATAGAAGAATATGTGGAGCTATGGGTAGGCACACAATATGACAGCAAGGATTAACAACTAACGAGTGCAGATTAGCGATTGTTCAATCCGGATCCAAAGTACAAATCACAGCTGTTGGCTAAGACGTGTCGAGACGTAGCGCAACAAGGTGAAAACAAAGGACGATGAAAAGAACACACAGAACAGGCAAATAACACGGATTTTTTCTTTTTCCTGAATTTTCCCCTGATTTTTCCAAAAGGCACTAGTAGGAATTAAACTTTTTTTTATTTTTTCACTATTTTTTTATAATTTTCACTGAACAAGGATAAAAAAAAGATGCAACCACAAAAATTGGCAACTACAACTGAGGTGGGGTGTGGTCTACAGAAATACAGCACGTTCTCTGAAAAGCATGCAAAAACTTTGACAAATTTTTATCTTTATTTTCCTGAATTTTTTTTGGCAATTTTGATGGAACCAAACAGGGCGAAGCAATCTGTTGTTGATCATGGGTAACAGTTGCATGATGAACCTGTGCTGATAGAAGAATAAGTGGAGCTATGGATAGGCACATAATATGACAGCAAGGATTTGCAACTAACGAGTACAGATTAGCGATTGTTTAATCCGGATCTAAAGTACAAATCACAGCTGCTGTCTAAGACGTGTCGAGACGTAGCGCAACATGGTGAAAACAAAGGACGATGGAAAGAACGCACAGAACAAGCAAATAACACAAATTTTTTCTTTTTCCTGAATTTTTCCCTGATTTTTCCAAACGGCACTAGTAGGAATCAAACTTTTTTATTTTTTCACTATTTTTTATAATTTTCTTTGAACAAGGATAAAAAAGATGTAACCACAAAAATTGGCACCTACAACTAAGGTGGGATGTGGTCTACAGAAATACAGCACGTTCTCTGAAAAGCGTGCAAAAACTTTGACAATTTTTTATCTTTATTTTCCTGAATTTTTTTGGCAATTTTGATGAAACCAAACAGGGCGAAGCAATCTGTTGTACATCATGGATAACAGTTGCAAGATGAACCTGTACTGATAGAAGAATATGTGGAGCTATGGGTAGGCACACAATATGACAGCAAGGATTAGCAATTAACGAGTGCAGATTAGCGATTGTTCAATCCGGATCCAAAGTACAAATCACAGCTGCTGGCTAAGACGTGTCGAGATGTAGCGCAACAAGGAGAAAACAAAGGACTATGGAAAGAACGCACAGAACAAGCTAACATGTATTTTTCCTTTTTTCTAAATTTTTCCCTGATTTTTCCAAAAGGCACTAGTAGGACTCAAACTTTTTTATTTTTTCACTATTTTTTATAATTTTCTCTGAACAAGGATAAAAAAAGATGCAACCACAAAAATTGGCACCTATAACTGTGGTGGGATGTGGTCTACAGAAATACAGCAGGTTCTCTGAAAAGCGTGCAAAAACTTTGACCATTTTTTTATCTTTATTTTCCTGAATTTTTTTGGCAATATTGATGAAACCAAACAGGGCAAAGCAATATGTTGTTTGAGCATGGGTAACAGTTGCAAGATGAACCTATACTGATAGAAGAATATGTGGAGCAATGGGTAGGCACATAATATGACATCAAGGATTAGCAATTAACGAGTGCAGATTAGCGATTGTTCAATCCGGATCCAAAGTACAAATCACAGCTGCTGGCTAAGACGTGTCGAAACGTAGCGCAACACGGTGAAAACAAAGGACGATAGAAAGAATGAACAGAACAAGCTAATAACACGGATTTTTCATTTTTTCTGAATTTTTCCCTGATTTTTTCCAAATGGCACTAGTAGAAATCAATCTTTTTTATTTTTTCACTATTTTTTATAATTTTCTCTGAACAAGGATAAACAAAGATGCCACCACAAAAATTGGCACCTACAACTGAGGTGGGATGTGGTCTATAGAAATACAGCACGTTCTCTGAAAAGCGTGCAAAAACTTTGACAATTTTTTTCTTTATTTTTCTGAATTTTTTTGGCAATTTTGATGGAACCAAACATGGCGAAGCAATTTGTTGTTGAGCGTGGGTAACAGTTGCAAGATGAACCTATGCTGATAGAAGAATATGTGGTGCTATGGATAGTCACACAATAGGACAGCAAGGATTAACAACTAACGAGTGCAGATTAGCGATTGTTCAATCCGGATCTAAAGTACAAATCATAGCTGCTGGCTAAGACGTGTCGAGACGTAGCGCAACAAGGTGAAAACAAAGGACGACGGAAAGAACACACAGAACAGGCAAATAACACGATTTTTTTCTTTTTCCTGAATTTTCTCCTGATTTTTCTAAAAGGCACTAGTAGGAATTAAACTTTTTTTATTTTTTCACTATTTTTTTATAATTTTCTATGAACAAAGATAAAAAATATGCAACCACAAAAATTGGCAACTACAACTGAGGTGGGATGTGGTCTACAGAAATACAGCACGTTCTCTGAAAAGCGTGCAAAAACTTTGACAAATGTTTATCTTTATTTTCCTGAATTTTTTTTGGCAATTTTGATGGAACCAAACAGGGCGAAGCAATCTGTTGTTGATCATGGGTAATAGTTGCATCATGAACCTGTGCTGATAGAAGAATATGTGGAGCTATGGATAGGCACACAATATGACAGCAAGGATTAGCAATTAACGAGTGCAGATTAGTGATTGTTCAATCCGGATCCAAAGTACAAATCACAGCTGCTGGCTAAGATGTATCGAGACGTTGCGCAACAAGATGAAAACAAAGGACGATGGAAAGAACGCACAGAATAAGCAAATAACACGGATTTTTCCTTTTTCCTGAATTTTTCTCTGATTTTTACAAAAGGCACTAGTAGGAATCAAACATTTTATATTTTCACTGTTTTTTTTAATTTTCTCTGAACAAGGATCAAAAAAGATAAAACCAAAAAAATTGGCACCTACAACTGAGGTGGGATGTGGTCTACAGAAATCCAGCACGTTCTTTGAAAAGCGTGCAAAAACTTCGACAATTTTTTATCCTTATTTTCCTGAATTTTTTTGGCAATTTTGATGAAACCAAACAGGGCGAAGCAATCTAATGTTGAGCATGGGTAACAGTTGCAAGATGAACCTATGCTGATAGAAGAATATGTGGAGCTATGGGTAGGCACACAATATGACAGCAAGGATTAGCAATTAACGAGTGCACATTAGCGATTGTTCAATCCGGATCCAAAGTACAAATCATAGCTGCTGGCTAAGACGTGTCGAGACGTAGCGCAACAAGGTGAGAACAAAGGACGATGGAAATAACACATAGAACAAGCAAATAACACGGATTTTTCCTTTTTCCTAAATTTTTCCCTGATTTTTTCCAAAAGGCACTATTAGGAATCAAACTTTTTTATTTTTTCACTATTTTTTATAATTTTCTCTGAACAATGATCAAAAAAGATGCAACCACAAAAATTGGCACCTACAACAAAGGTGGGATGTGGTCTACAGAAATACAACACGTTCTCTGAAAAGCGTGCAAAAACTTTGACAATTTTTTTCTTTTTTTCCTGAATTTTTTTGGCAATTTTGATGAAACCAAATAGGGCGAAGCAATCTGTTGTTGATCGTGGGTAACAGTTGCAAGATGAACCTGTGGTGATAGAAGAATATGTGGAGCTATGGGTAGGCACACAATATGACAGCAAGGATTAGCAACTAACGATTTCAGATTAGCGATTGTTCAATCCGGATCCAAAGTACAAATCACAGCTGCTGGCTAAGACGTGTCGAGACGTAGCGCAACAAGGTGAAAACAAAGGACGATGGAAAGAACGCACAGAACAAGCAAATAACACGAATTTTTCCTTTTTCCTGAATTTTTCCCTGATTTCTCCAAAAGGCACTAGTAGGAATCAAACTTTTTTATTTTTTCACTATTTTTTATAATTTTCTCTGAACAAGGATCAAAAAAGATGCAACCACAAAAATTGGCACCTACAACTGAGGTGGGATGTGGTCTACAGAAATCCAGCACGTTCTTTGAAAAGCGTGCAAAAACTTCGACAATTTTTTATCCTTATTTTCCTGAATTTTTTTAGCAATTTTGATGAACCCAAACAGGGCGAAGCAATCTGTTGTTGAGCATGGGTAACAGTTGCAAGATGAACCTGTGTTGATAGGAAGAATATGTGGAGCTATGGGTAGGCACACAATATGACAGCAAGGATCAGCAATTAACGAGTGCAGATTAGCAATTGTTCAATGCGGATCCAAAGTACAAATCACAGCTGCTGGCTAAGACGTGTCGAGACGTAGCGCAACAAGGTGAAAACAAAGGACGATGGAAATAACTCATAGAACAAGCAAATAACATGGATTTTTCCTTTTTCCTAAATTTTTCCCTGATTTTTCCAAAAGGCACTATTAGGAATCAAACTTTTTTATTTTTTCACTATTTTTTATAATTTTCTCTGAACAATGATCAAAAAAGATGCAACCACAAAAATTGGCACCTACAACAAAGGTGGGATGTGGTCTACAGAAATACAACACGTTCTCTGAAAAGCGTGCAAAAACTTTGACAATTTTTTTCTTTTTTTCCTGAATTTTTTTGGCAATTTTCATGAAACCAAACAGGGCGAAGCAATCTGTTGTTGATCGTGGGTAACAGTTGCAAGATGAACCTATGCTGATAGAAGAATATGTGGAGCTATGGATAGGCACACAATATGACAGCAAGGATTAGCAATTAACGAGTGCACATTAGCGATTGTTCAATCCGGATCCAAAGTACAAATCATAGCTGCTGGCTAAGACGTGTCGAGACGTAGCGCAACAAGGTGAGAACAAAGGACGATGGAAATAACACATAGAACAAGCAAATAACACGGATTTTTCCTTTTTCCTAAATTTTTCCCTGATTTTTTCCAAAAGGCACTATTAGGAATCAAACTTTTTTATTTTTTCACTATTTTTTATAATTTTCTCTGAACAAGGGTAAAAAAAGATGCAACCACAAAAATTAGCACCTACAACTGAGGTGGGATGTGGTCTACAGAAATACAGCACGTTCTCTGAAAAGCGTGCAAAAACATTGACATTTTTTTATCTTTATTTTCCGGAATTTTTTTTGGCAATTTTGATGAAACCAACCAGGGTGAAGCAATCTGTTGTAGAGCGTGGATAACAGTTGCAAGATGAACCTGTGCTGATAGAAGAATATGTGGAGCTATGGGTAGGCACACAATATGACAACAAGTATTGCAATTAACGAGTGCAGATTAGTGATTGTTCAATCCGGATCCAAAGTACAAATCACAGCTGCTGGCTAAGATGTATCGAGACGTTGCGCAACAAGGTGAAAACAAAGGACGATGGAAAGAACGCACAGAACAAGCAAATAACACAGATTTTTCCTTTTTCCTGAATTTTCCCCTGATTTTTCCAAAAGGCACTAGTAGGAATCAAACTTTTTTATTTTTTTGCTATTTTTTATAATTTTCTCTGAACAATGATAAAAAAGATGCAACCACAAAAATTAGCACCTACAACTGAGGTGGGATGTGGTCTACAGAAATACAGCATGTTCTCTGAAAAGCGTGCAAAAACTTTGACAATTTTTTTCTTTATTTTCCTGAATTTTTTTTGCCAATTTTGATGAAACCAAACAGGGTGAAGCAATCTATTGTTGAGCGTGGGTAACAGTTGCAAGATGAACCTATGCTGATAGAAGAATATGTGGAGCTATGGGTAGGCACAGAAGATGACAGCAAGGATAAGCAATTAACGAGTGCAGATTAGCGATTGTTCAATCCGGATCCAAAGTACAAATCACAGCTGCTGGCTAAGACGTGTCGAGACGTAGCGCAACAAGGTGGAAACAAAGGACGATGGAAAGAACGCACAGAACAAGCAAATAACTTGGATTTTTCCTTTTTCCTGAATTTTTCCCTGATTTTTCAAAAAGGCACCAGTGGGAATCAAAATTTTTTATATTTTCACTGTTTTTTTTAATTTTCTCTAAACAAGGATCAAAAAAGATACAACCATAAAAATTGGCACCTACAACTGAGGTGGGATGTGGTCTACAAAAATACAGCACGTTCTCTGAAAAGCGTGCAAAAACTTTGACATTTTTTTTCTTTATTTTCCTGATTTTTTTGGCAATTTTGATGAAACCAAACAGGGCGAAGCAATCTATTGTTGAGCGTGGGTAAGAGTTGCAAGATTAACCTGTGCTGATAGAAGAATATGTGGAGCTATGGGTAGGCACATAATATGACAGCAAGGATTAGCAACTAACGAGTGCAGATTAGCGATTGTTCAATCCGGATCCAAAGTACAAATCACAGCTGCTGGCTAAGACGTGTCGAGACATAGCGCAACAAGGTGAAAACAAAGGACGATGGAAAGAACGCACAGAACAAGCAAATAACACGGATTTTTCCTTTTTCCTGAATTTTTCCCTGATTTTTCCAAAAGGCACTAGTAGGAATCAAAGTTTTTTATTTTTTCACTATTTTTTATAATTTTCTCTGAACAAAGATAAAAAAAGATGCAACCACAAAAATTGACACCTACAACTGAGGTGGGATGTGGTCTATAGAAATATAGCATGTTCTCTGAAAAGCGTACAAAAACTTTGATAATTTTTTTCTTTATTTTCCTAAATTTTTTTGGCAATTTTGATGAAACCAAACAGGGTGAAGCAATCTGTAGTTGAGCGTGGGTAACAGTTGCAAGATGAACCTGTGCTGATAGAAGAATATGTGGAGCTATGGATAGGCACACAATATGACAGCAAGGATTAGCAACTAACGAGTGCAGATTAGCGATTGTTCAATCCGGATCCAAAGTACAAATCATAGCTGCTAGCTAAGATGTGTTGAGATGTAGCACAACAAGCTGAAAACAGAGGACGATCGAAAGAACGCACGGAACAAGCAAATAACACGGATTTTTGCTTTTTCCTGAATTTTTCCCTGATTTTTCCAAAAGGCACTAGTAGGAATCAAACTTTTTTATTTTTTCACTATTTTTTATAATTTTCTCTGAACAAGGGTAAAAAAAGATGCAACCACAAAAATTGGCACCTACAACTGAGGTGGGATGTGGTCTACAGAAATACAGCACGTTCTCTGAAAAGCGTGCAAAAACATTGACATTTTTTTATCTTTATTTTCCGGAATTTTTTTTGGCAATTTTGATGAAACCAAACAGGGTGAAGCAATCTGTTGTAGAGCGTGGATAACAGTTGCAAGATGAACCTGTGCTGATAGAAGAATATGTGGAGCTATGGGTAGGCACACAATATGACAACAAGTATTGCAATTAACGAGTGCAGATTAGTGATTGTTCAATCCGGATCCAAAGTACAAATCACAGCTGCTGGCTAAGATGTATCGAGACGTTGCGCAACAAGGTGAAAACAAAGGACGATGGAAAGAACGCACAGAACAAGCAAATAACACAGATTTTTCCTTTTTCCTGAATTTTCCCCTGATTTTTCCAAAAGGCACTAGTAGGAATCAAACTTTTTTATTTTTTTGCTATTTTTTATAATTTTCTCTGAACAATGATAAAAAAGATGCAACCACAAAAATTAGCACCTACAACTGAGGTGGGATGTGGTCTACAGAAATACAGCATGTTCTCTGAAAAGCGTGCAAAAACTTTGACAATTTTTTTCTTTATTTTCCTGAATTTTTTTTGCCAATTTTGATGAAACCAAACAGGGTGAAGCAATCTATTGTTGAGCGTGGGTAACAGTTGCAAGATGAACCTATGCTGATAGAAGAATATGTGGAGCTATGGGTAGGCACAGAAGATGACAGCAAGGATTAGCAATTAACGAGTGCAGATTAGCGATTGTTCAATCCGGATCCAAAGTACAAATCACAGCTGCTGGCTAAGACGTGTCGAGACGTAGCGCAACAAGGTGGAAACAAAGGACGATGGAAAGAACGCACAGAACAAGCAAATAACTTGGATTTTTCCTTTTTCCTGAATTTTTCCCTGATTTTTCAAAAAGGCACTAGTGGGAATCAAAATTTTTTATATTTTCACTGTTTTTTTTAATTTTCTCTAAACAAGGATCAAAAAAGATACAACCATAAAAATTGGCACCTACAACTGAGGTGGGATGTGGTCTACAAAAATACAGCACGTTCTCTGAAAAGCGTGCAAAAACTTTGACATTTTTTTTCTTTATTTTCCTGATTTTTTTGGCAATTTTGATGAAACCAAACAGGGCGAAGCAATCTATTGTTGAGCGTGGGTAATAGTTGCAAGATTAACCTGTGCTGATAGAAGAATATGTGGAGCTATGGGTAGGCACATAATATGACAGCAAGGATTAGCATCTAACGAGTGCAGATTAGCGATTGTTCAATCCGGATCCAAAGTACAAATCACAGCTGCTGGCTAAGACGTGTCGAGACATAGCGCAACAAGGTGAAAACAAAGGACGATGGAAAGAACGCACAGAACAAGCAAATAACACGGATTTTTCCTTTTTCCTGAATTTTTCCCTGATTTTTCCAAAAGGCACTAGTAGGAATCAAAGTTTTTTATTTTTTCACTATTTTTTATAATTTTCTCTGAACAAAGATAAAACCAAAAAAATTGGCACCTACAACTGAGGTGGGATGTGGTCTATAGAAATATAGCATGTTCTCTAAAAAGCGTACAAAAACTTTGATAATTTTTTTCTTTATTTTCCTAAATTTTTTTGGCAATTTTGATGAAACCAAACAGGGTGAAGCAATCTGTAGTTGAGCGTGGGTAACAGTTGCAAGATGAACCTGTGCTGATTGAAGAATATGTGGAGCTATGGGTAGCCACACAATATGACAGCAAGGATTAACAGCTAACGAGTGCAGATTAGCGATTGTTCAATCCGGATGCAAGGTACAAATCACAGCTACTGGCTAAGACGTGTCGAGACGTAGCGCAACAAGGTGAAAACAATGGATGACGGAAAAGAACGCACAGAACAAGCAAATAACACGGATTTTTCCTTTTCCTGATTTTTCCAAAAGGCACTAGTAGGAATCAAACTTTTTTTATTTTTTCACTATTTTTTTATAATTTTCTCTAAACAAGGATAAAAAAAGATGCAACCACAAAAATTGGCACCTACAACCGAGGTGGGATGTGGTCTACAGAAATACAGCACGTTCTCTGAAAGGCGTGTAAAAACTTTGACAATTTTTTTTCTTTATTTTCCTGAATTTTTTTTGGCAATTTTGATGAACCAAACAGGGTGAAGCAATCTGTTGTTGAGCGTGGGTAACAGTTGCAAGATGAACCTGTGCTGATTGAAGAATATGTGTAGCTAAGGGTAGGCACACAATATGACAGCAAGGATTAGCAGCTAACGAGTGCGGATTAGTGATTGTTCAATCCACATGCAAAGTACAAATCACAGCTGCTGGCTAAGACGTGTCGAGACATAGCGCAACAAGGTGAAAACAAAGGACGACGGGAAGAACCCACAGAACAAGCAAATAACACGGATTTTTCCTTTTTCCTAAATTTTTCACTGATTTTTCAAAACGGCACTAGTAGGAATCAAACTTTTTTATTTTTTCACTATATTTTATAATTTTCTCTGAAGAAGGATAAAAAAAGATGCAACCACAAAAATGGGCACCTACAACTGAGGTGGGATGTGGTCTACAAAAATACAGCACGTTCTCTGAAAATCGTGCAAAAACTTTGACAATTTTTTTCTTTATTTTCCTTATTTTTTTGGCAATTTTGATGAAACCAAGCAGGGCGAAGCAATCTATTGTTGAGCGTGGGTAACAGTTGAAAGATGAACATGTGCTGATAGGAAGAATACGTGGTGCTATGGGTAGGCACACAATATGACAGCAAGGATTTGCAATTAACGAGTGCAAATTAGCGATTATTCAATCCGAATCCAAAGTACAAATCACACCTGCTGGCTAAGACGTGTCGAGACGTAGAGCAACAAGGTGAAAACAAAGGACGACGGAAAAAACACATAGAACAAGCAAATAACACGGATTTTTCCTTTTTCCTAAATTTTACCCTGATTTTTCCAAAAGGCACTAGTAGGAATCAAACTTTTTTATTTTTTCACTATTTTTTATAATTTTCTCTGAACAAGGATAAAAAAGATGCAACCACAAAAATTGGCACCTACAACCGAGGTGGGATGTGGTCTACAGAAATACAGTACGTTCTCTGAAAGGCGTGTAAAAACTTTGACAATTTTTTTTCTTTATTTTCCTAAATTTTTTTTGGCAATTTTGATGAACCAAACAGGGTGAAGCAATCTGTTGTTGAGCGTGGGTAACAGTTGCAAGATGAACCTGTGCTGATTGAAGAATATGTGTAGCTAAGGGTAGGCACACAATATGACAGCAAGGATTAGCAGCTAACGAGTGCGGATTAGTGATTGTTCAATCCACATGCAAAGTACAAATCACAGCTGCTGGCTAAGACGTGTCGAGACATAGCGCAACAAGGTGAAAACAAAGGACGACGGAAAGAACCCACAGAACAAGCAAATAACACGGATTTTTCCTTTTTCCTGAATTTTTCACTGATTTTTCCAAAAGGCACTAGTAGGAATCAAACTTTTTTATTTTTTCACTATATTTTATAATTTTCTCTGAAGAAGGATAAAAAAAGATGCAACCACAAAAATGGGCACCTACAACTGAGGTGGGATGTGGTCTACAAAAATACAGCACGTTCTCTGAAAATCGTGCAAAAACTTTGACAATTTTTTTCTTTATTTTCCTTATTTTTTTGGCAATTTTGATGAAACCAAGCAGGGCGAAGCAATCTATTGTTGAGCGTGGGTAACAGTTGAAAGATGAACATGTGCTGATAGGAAGAATACGTGGTGCTATGGGTAGGCACACAATATGACAGCAAGGATTTGCAATTAACGAGTGCAAATTAGCGATTGTTGAATCCGAATCCAAAATTTTTCCCTGATTTTTCCAAAAGGCACTAGTAGGAATCAAACTTTTTTATTTTTTTCACTATTTTTTATAATTTTCTCTGAACAAGGATAAAAAAGATGCAACCACAAAAATTGGCACCTACAACTGAGGTGGGATGTGGTCTACAGAAATAAGACACATTCTCTGAAAAGCGTGCAAAAACATTGATAATTTTTTATCTTTTTTTTCCTGAATTTTTTTAGCAATTTTGATGGAACCAAACAGGGCGAAGCAATCTGTTGTTGATCGTGGGTAACAGTTGCACGGTGAACCTGTGCTGATAGAAGAATATGTGGAGCTATGGGTAGGCACACAATATGACAGCAAGGATTAGGAACTAACGAGTGTAGATTAGCGATTGTTCAATTCGGATCCAAAGTACAAATCACAGCTGCTGGCTAAGACGTGTTGAGACGTAGCGCAACAAGGTGAAAACAAAGAACGATGGAAAGAACGCATAGAACAAGCAAATAGCATGGATTTTTTCTTTTTCCTGAATTTTTCCCTGATTTTTCCAAAAGGCACTAGTAGGAATCAAATTTTTTTATTTTTTCACTATTTTTTATAATTTTCTCTGAACAAGGATAAAAAATGATGCAACCACAAAAATTGGCACCTACAACTGAGGTGGGATGTGGTCTACAGAAATACAGTACATTCTCTTAAAAGCGTGCAAAACCTTTGACAATTTTTTATCTTTATTTTCCTAAATTTTTTTTGGCAATTTTGATGGAACCAAATAGGGCGAAGTAATCTGTTGTTGATCATGGGTAACAGTTGCAAGATGAACCTGTGCTAATAGAAGAATATGTGGAGCTATGGATAGGCACACAATATGACAGCAAGGATTAGCAACTAACGAGATTGTTCAATCCAGATCCAAAGTACAAATCACAGCTACTGGCTAAGATATGTCGAGACGTAGCGCAACAAGGTGAAAATAAAGGACGATGGAAAGAACGCACAGAACAAGAAAATAACACCGATTTTTCCTTTTTCCTGAATTTTTCCCAGATTTTTCCAAAAGGTACTAGTAGGAATCAAACTTTTTTATTTTTTCACTATTTTTTATAATTTGCTCTGAACAAGGATAAAAAAAGATGTAACCACAAAAATTGGCACCTACAACTAAGGTGGGATGTGGTCTACAGAAATACTGCACATTCTCTGAAAAGCGTACAAAAACTTTGACAATTTTTTTCTTTATTTTCCTGAATTTTTTTGGCAATTTTGATGAACCAAACAGGGTGAAGCAATCTGTTGTTCAGCGTAGGTAGCAGTTGCAAGATGAACCTGTGCTGATAGAGGAATATGTAGAGCTATGGGTAGGCACACAATATGACAGCAAGGATTAGCAGCTAACGAGTGCAGATTAGTGATTCTTCAATCCAGATGCAAAGTACAAATCACAGCTACTGGCTAAGACGTGTCGATACGTAGCGCAACAAGGTGAAAACAAAGGACGACGGAAAGAACCCACAGAACAAGCAAATAACACGGATTTTTCCTTTTTCCTGAATTTTTCCCTGATTTTTCCAAAAGGCACTAGTAGGAATCAAACTTTTTAAAATTTTCACTATTTTTTATAATTTTCTCTGAACAAGGATAAAAAATGATGCAACCAGAAAAATTGGCACCTACAACTGAGGTGGGATGTTGTCTACAGAAATACAACATGTTCTCTGAAAAGCGTGCAAAAACTTTGATAATTTTTTATCTTTATTTTTCTAAATTTTTTAGCAATTTTGATGGAACCAAACAGGGCGAAGCAATCTGTTGTTGATTGTGGGGTAACAGTTGCAAGATGAACCTGTGCTGATAGAAGAATATGTGGTGCTATGGTTAGGCACACAATATGACAGCAAGGATTAGCAACTAACGAGTGTAGATTAGCGATTGTTCAATCCGGATCCAAAGTACAAATCATAGCTGCTAGCTAAGACGTGTTGAGACGTAGCGCAACAAGGTGAAAACAAAGGACGATGGAAAGAACGCACAAAACAAGCAAATAACACGGATTTTTCCTTTTTCCTGAATTTTTCCCTGATTTTTCCAAAAGGCACTAGTAGGAATCAAACTTTTTTATTTTTTCACTAATTTTTATAATTTTCTCTGAACAAGGATAAAAAAAGATGCAACCACAAAAATTGGCACCTACAACTGAGGTGGGATGTGGTCTATAGAAATACAGCACGTCCTCTGAAAAGCGTGCAAAAACTTTGACAATTTTTTTCCTTATTTTCCTGAATTTTTTTGGCAATTTTGATGAAAACAAACAGGGCGAAGCAATCTGTTGTTAAGTGTGGGTAATAGTTGTAAGATGAACCTGTGCTAATAGAAGAATATGTGGAGCTATGGGTAGGCACATAATATGACAGCAAGGATTAGCAATTAACGAGTGCAGATTAGCGATTGTTCAATCCGGATCCAGAGTACAAATCACAGCTGCTGGCTAAGACATGTCGAGACGTAGTGCAACAAGGTGAAAACAAAGGACGACGAAAAGAACGCACAGAACAAGCAAATAACACGAATTTTTACTTTTTCCTGAATTTTTCCCTAATTTTTCCAAAAGGCAATTGTAGGAATCAAACTTTTTTTATTTTTTTACTATTTTCTTTATAATTTTCTCTGAACAAGGATAAAAAAAGATACAACCACAAAAATTAGCACCTACAACTGAGGTGGGATGTGGTCTACAGAAATACAACACGTTCTCTCAAAAGCGTGCAAAAAGTTTGACATTTTTTTTTATTTTCCTAATTTTTTTTTGGCAATTTTGATGAAACCAAACTAGGCGAAGTAATCTGTTGTTGAGCGTGGGTAACAGTTGCAAGATAAACCTATGCTGATAGAAGAATATGTAGAGCTATGGGTAGGCACACAATATGACTGCAAGGATTAGCAATTATCGAGTGCAGATTAGCGATTGTTCAATCCGGATCCAAAGTACAAATCACAGTTGCTGGCTAAGACGTGTCAAGACGTAGCGCAACAAGGTCAAAACAAAGGACGATGGAAAGAACACACAGAACAAGCAAATAACACAGATTTTTCCTTTTTCTTGAATTTTCCCTGATTTTTCCAAAAGCCACAAGTAGAAATCAAACTTTTTTAAGTTTTCACTATTTTTTTTACAATTTCTCTGAACAAGGATCAAAAAAGATGCAACCACAAAAATTGGCACCTTATAACTGAGGTGGGATGTGGTCTACAGAAATACAGCACGTTCTCTAAAAAGCGTGCAAAAACATTGACAATTTTTTTTCATTATTTTTCTGAATTTTTTTGGCAATTTTGATGAAACCAAACAGGGCGAAGCAATCTGTTGTTGAGTGTGGGTAACAGTTGCAAGATGAACCTGTGCTGATAGAAGAATATGTGGAGCTATGAGTAGGCACACAAGATGACAGCAAGGATTATCAATTAACGAGTGCAGATTAGCGATTGTTCAATCCGGATCCAAAGTACAAATCATAGCTGCTGGCTAAGACGTGTCGAGACGTAGCGCAACAAGGTGAAAACAAAGGATGACGGAAAGAACGCACAGAACAAGCAAATAACATAGATTTTTTCTTTTTCCTTAATTTTCCCATGATTTTTCCAAAAGGCACTAGTAGGAATCAAACTTTTTTATTTTTTCACTATTTTTTTTATAATTTTCTCTGAATAAGGATCAAAAAAGATGCAACCATAAAAATTGGCACCTACAACTGAGGTGGGATGTGGTCTACAGAAATACAGCACGTCCTCTGAAAAGCATGCAAAAACTTTAACAATTTTTTTCCTTATTTTCCTGAAATTTTTTGGCAATTTTGATGAAACCAAACAGGGTGAAACAATCTGTTGTTGAGTGTGGGTAACAGTTGCAAGATGAACCTGTGCTGATAGAATAATATGTGGAGCTATGGGTAGGCACACAAGATGACAGCAAGGATTAGCAATTAACGAGTGCAGATTAGCGATTGTTCAATCCGGATCCAGAGTACAAATCACAGCTGCTGGCAAAGACGTGTCGAGACGTAGTGCAACAAGGTGAAAACAAAGGATGACGGAAAGAACGCACAGAACAAGCAAATAACATGGATTTTTCCTTTTTTCTGAATTTTGCCCTAATTTTTCCAAAAGGCACTTGTAGGAATCAAACTTTTTTATTTTTTCACTATTTTCTTTATAATTTTCTCTGAACAAGGATCAAAAAGATGCAACCACAAAAATTGGCACCTAAAACTGAGGTGGGATGTGGTCTACAGAAATATAGCACGTTCTCTGAAAAAAGCATGCAAAAACTTTGATTCTTTTTTTTTCCTGATTTTTTTGGCAATTTTGATGGAACCGAACAGGGCGAAGCAATCTGTTGTTGATCGTGGATAACAGTTGTAAGATGAACCTATGCAGATAGAAAAATATGTGGAGCTATGGGTAGGCACACAATATGACAGCAAGGATTACCAACTAACGAGTGCAGATTAGCAATTGTTCAATCCGGATCCAAAGTACAAATCACAGCTGCTGGCTAAAACGTGTCGAGATGTAGCGCAACAAGGTGAAAACAAAGGACGACGGAAAGAACGCACAGAACAAGCAAATAACAAGGATTTTTCCTTTTTCTTGAATTTTTCCCTGATTTTTCCAAAAGGCACTAGTAGGAATCAAACTTTTTTATTTTTTCACTATTTTTTATAATTTTCTCTAAACAAGGATAAAAAAGATGCAACCACAAAAATTGGCACCTACAACTGAGGTGGGATGTGGTCTACAGAAATACAGCACGTTCTCTGAAAAGGGTGCAAAAACTTTGACAATTTTTTATCTTTATTTTCCTGAATTTTTTTGGCAATTTTGATGGAACAGAACAGGGCGAAGCAATCTGTTGTTGAGTGTGGGTAACAGTTGCAAGATGAACATGTGCTGATAGAAGAATATGTGGAGCTATGGGTAGGGACACAATATGACAGCAAGGATTAGCAATTAACGAGTGCAGATTAGCAACTGTTCAATCCGGATCCAAAGTACAAATCACAGCTGCTGGCTAAGACGTATCGAGACGTAGCGCAACAAGGTGAAAACAAAGGATGATGGAAAGAACGCACAGAACAAGCAAATAACACGGATTTTTTCTTTTTCTTGAATTTTCTCCTTATTTTTCCAAAAGACACCAGTTGGAACCAAACTTTTTTATTTTTTCACTATTTTTTTATAATTTTCTTTGAACAAGGATAAAAAAGATGCAACCATAAAAATTAGCACCTACAACTGAGATGGGATGTGGTCTACAGAAATACAACACGTCCTCTGAAAAGCGTGCAAAAACTTTGACAATTTTTTTTCCTTATTTTCCTGAATTTTTATGGCAATTTTGACGAAACCAAACAGGGCGAAGCAATCTGTTGTTGAGTGTGGGTAACAGTTGCAAGATTAACCAGTGCTGATAGAAGAATATGTGGACCTATGGGTAGGCACACAATATGACAACAAGGATTAGCAATTAACGAGTGCAGATTAGCGATTGTTCAATCCGGATCCAAAGTACAAATCACAGCTGCTGGCTAAGACGTGTCGAGACGTAGCGCAACAAGGTGAAAACAAAGCACGATGGAAAGAACGCACAAAACAAGCAAATAACATAGATTTTTTCTTTTTCCTAAATTTTCCCCTGATTTTTCCAAAAGGCACTAGTAGGAATCAAACTTTTTTATTTTTTCACTATTTTTTTTATAATTTTCTCTGAACAAGGATCAAAAAGATGCAACCACAAAAATTGGCACCTAAAACTGAGGTGGGATGTGGTCTACAGAAATATAGCACGTTCTCTGAAAAAAGCATGCAAAAACTTTGATTCTTTTTTATTTTTTTTCCTGATTTTTTTTGGCAATTTTGATGGAACCGAACAGGGCGAAGCAATCTGTTGTTGATCGTGGATAACAGTTGTAAGATGAACCTATGCAGATAGAAAAATATGTGGAGCTATGGGTAGGCACACAATATGACAGCAAGGATTACCAACTAACGAGTGCAGATTAGCAATTGTTCAATCCGGATCCAAAGTACAAATCACAGCTGCTGGCTAAAACGTGTCGAGATGTAGCGCAACAAGGTGAAAACAAAGGACGACGGAAAGAACGCACAGAACAAGCAAATAACATAGATTTTTTCTTTTTCCTAAATTTTCCCCTGATTTTTCCAAAAGGCACTAGTAGGAATCAAACTTTTTTATTTTTTCACTATTTTTTTTATAATTTTCTCTGAACAAGGATCAAAAAGATGCAACCACAAAAATTGGCACCTAAAACTGAGGTGGGATGTGGTCTACAGAAATATAGCACGTTCTCTGAAAAAAGCATGCAAAAACTTTGATTCTTTTTTATTTTTTTCCTGATTTTTTTGGCAATTTTGATGGAACCGAACAGGGCGAAGCAATCTGTTGTTGATCGTGGATAACAGTTGTAAGATGAACCTATGCAGATAGAAAAATATGTGGAGCTATGGGTAGGCACACAATATGACAGCAAGGATTACCAACTAACGAGTGCAGATTAGCAATTGTTCAATCCGGATCCAAAGTACAAATCACAGCTGCTGGCTAAAACGTGTCGAGATGTAGCGCAACAAGGTGAAAACAAAGGACGACGGAAAGAACGCACAGAACAAGCAAATAACAAGGATTTTTCCTTTTTCTTGAATTTTTCCCTGATTTTTCCAAAAGGCACTAGTAGGAATCAAACTTTTTTATTTTTTCACTATTTTTTATAATTTTCTCTGAACAAGGATAAAAAAGATGCAACCACAAAAATTGGCACCTACAATTGAGGTGGGATGTGGTCTACAGAAATACAGCACGTTCTCTGAAAAGGGTGCAAAAACTTTGACAATTTTTTATCTTTATTTTCCTGATTTTTTTGGCAATTTTGATGGAACCGAACAGGGCGAAGCAATCTGTTGTTGAGTGTGGGTAACAGTTGCAAGATGAACATGTGCTGATAGAAGAATATGTGGAGCTATGGGTAGGGACACAATATGACAGCAAGGATTAGCAATTAACGAGTGCAGATTAGCAACTGTTCAATCCGGATCCAAAGTACAAATCACAGCTGCTGGCTAAAACGTGTCGAGACGTAGCGCAATAAGGTGAAAACAAAGGACGATGGAAAGAATGCACAGAACAAGCAAATAACACGGATTTTTCCTTTTTCCTGAATTTTCCCCTGATTTTTCCAATGGGCACTAGTAGGAGTCAAACTTTTTTATTTTTTCGCTATTTTTTTTAATTTTCTCTGAATAAGGATCAAAAAAGATGCAACCATAAAAATTGGCACCTACAACTGAGATGGGATGTGGTCTACAGAAATACAGCACGACCTCTGAAAAGCGTGCAAAAACTTTGACATTTTTTTTGGCAATTTTGATGAAACCAAACATGGCGAAGCAATCGGTTGTTGAGCGTGGGTAACAGTTGCAAGATGAACCAGTGCTGATAGAAGAATATGTGGAGCTATAAGTAGGCACACAATATGACAGCAAAGATTAGCAATTAACGAGCGTAGATTAGCGATTGTTCAATCCGGATCCAAAGTACAAATCACAGCTGCTGGCTAAGACGTGTCGAGACGTAGGGAAACAATGTGAAAATAAAGGACGATGGAAAGAACACACCGAACAAGCAAACAACATGGATTTTTTTCTTTTTCCTAAATTTTTCCCTGATTTTTCAAAAAGGCACTAGTAGGAATCAAACTTTTTTATTTTTTCACTATTTTTTATAATTTTCCCTGAACAAGCATCAAAAAAGATGCAACCAAAAAAATTGGCACCTACAACTGTGGTGGGATGTGCTCTACAGAAATACAGAACGTTCTCTGAAAAGCATGTAAAAAATTTGACAATTTTTTTTCTTTGTTTTCCTGAAGTTTTTTGGCAATTTTGATGAAACCAAACAGGGCGAAGCAATCTGTTGTTGAGCGTGGGTAACAGTTGCAAGATGAACATGTGCTGATAGAAGAATATGTGGAGCTATGGGTAGGCACACAATATGACAGCAAGGATTAGCAATTAACGAGTACAGATTAGCGATTGTTCAATCCGGATCCAACGTACAAATCACAGCTGCTGGCTAAGACGTATCGAGACGTAGCGCAACAAGGTGAAAACAAAGGACGACGGAAAGAACGCACAGAACAAGCAAATAACACGGATTTTTTCTTTTTCCTAAATTTTCCCCTGATTTTTCCAAAAGACACCAGTAGGAATCAAACTTTTTCATTTTTTCACTATTTTTTTATAATTTTCTTTGAACAAGGATAAAAAAGATGCAACCACAAAAATTGGCACCTAAAACTGAGGTGGGATGTGGTCTACAGAAATACAGCACGTTCTCTGAAAAAAGCATGCAAAAACTTTGATTATTTTTTATTTTTTTCCTGATTTTTTTTGGCGATTTTGATGGAACCGAACAGGGCGAAGCAATCTGTTGTTGATCATGGGTAACAGTTGTAAGATGAACCTATGTAGATAGAAGAATATGTGGAGCTATGGGTAGGCACACAATATGACAGCAAGGATTACCAACTAACGAGTGCAGATTAGCGATTGTTCAATCCGGATCCAAAGTACAAATCACAGCTGCTGGCTAAAACGTGTCGAGACATAGCGCAACAAGGTGAAAACAAAGGACGATAGAAAGAACGCACAGAACAAGCAAATAACAAGGATTTTTCCTTTTTCCTGAATTTTTCCCTGATTTTTCCAAAAGGCACTAGTAGGAATCAAACTTTTTTATTTTTTCACTATTTTTTATAATTTTCTCTGAACAAGGATAAAAAAGATGCAACCACAAAAATTGGCACCTACAACTGAGGTGGTGTTGGGCATTCTTAACGTCACTACCAAAAGTAGACTTAGTTTTCTAATTCTGATAACGGCGCCAAAAATGCCAAACCTATCCCTCATGCCACTTAAGCCAAGTTGTCATCCCTAGCATGACATGAGAGACGCGGTATTGAAATATGCATTTGCTCATCTAGATAAATAATAAAAGGGATCTGCAAGCGCACAGATTAATACCGATGTAGCATTTTAACCGGGAAGTATTCCAGGTATCGTTATTTATAGTTTTACCACTGGGAAGGGATTTCTAAGTATCATGGTTGATAATGGAATGAGAATATGGAACTGAGTACACATCATTGCATGTATAACCGAGAGTATTTATCAATCTCTTTATACAGGTATAAATGTCACATTAAGTAAAGGTAAAGTGATAACGGTGACAAAGATAATTAATCTGATCAGCTAGCCACATATAATAATGATAAGCACCTCAACGGATATTCTAGCAAGTCATTAGCATGGAATTAGGATGAACTACAAAGATATTCCCTAAGTTATTATTAACTATAAAGTCTAGCATATCATAGTTAGTGCAATTATACTTGGCAATCATGGTGAGAAAAGACTATATCCATGCATAGTGAATATTAGCAAGGAAGATGAAGAACATAGCAATCACTCCCCTGTAATAGTGTTGCTCTGCCTGCCCTATACACGAGAGGGGGACTATATAAGAATCAACGAAGCTGTCACTATCGCGAACTACCCCACAATCCGGCATATAGGGTGCAATCGCAGATAAATACGGTATAGACACCACGTCTACACAATAATTATCATTCACCCACTGTACACATGGATAAACGCTATACGATCCTAGGCATGTATATAATTCCAATCCAACTAAGCCAAGCATATAACTATGATAAACTAAGAACAATATAATTGCAAATATAATCAAGTAGAGCAAAGTCATAACCAATATATTGAAATAGAACAAAGTCATATTCATAATATTGAAGAACAATGATGAACAATTGAAGAACAGAGAGGAATTACCAAGAATCCTCTTGACAGATCCGGGAACCAATCGAAGATTGACTCCTTCTAGTTCTAATCCTATGTAGCTATGCTAACTAGAGATCTAGTTGATGTGGTGGCTCTAGGGCTTGATCAGAGGCTCTCCTCCTGAATTAGGGTTTGAAGTATGAGACGAGGGCCTCTCCTCCAGGGGCAGGGGCCTTGCTTATATAGCCTTTTCGGATGAATCTGGGCCGTCTGATCAAACCAACATTGATCGTGCGGTTTTCCTTGATCCTCTAGGTCGGTGGAGCATAATCCTCGAGGCGGAGCCTGATTGGTCCATAGGAGGGGGCGGGCGCCCTGGGGACTAGGGCGGGCGCCCTGTCTCCGGCCCCGTTACGCCTCCCGTTCGTTCCCGTGGCTTCTGGAGTCTTCTAGATGCAAGATAATTACGTGTTCGGTTAATATCCCGTCATTAATCCGACATGTGGGCCTTTCTTCCGTATTTCCTGATAACCCCCTGTAGAAATAGATAAACAACAAAACTCGTGGAATTCTGTCAGATAAAACCCTAAGTCTAGGTGTTGGTTTCATTTGGATCCTTTTCTCTATTTATTTGATAGTTATAATTGATACTTAAGGACCGTCAACAAACTCCCCCAAGCTTACCTCTTGCTCGTCCCTGAGCAAGGAGAGACTCAGTAGTTGCTGAAATGCCTTTGAATTTTGATGGTACACATGCTTTCAAATAGAGTCTCATCTCTGAGTTAAAGTAAACTGTCAAGACTTAAAACTTACTCATTATACCTTTCACCATGGGGCTTGCAACCGTCACCTTTGTCTTGAGCGGTTAAAAGATAGAACAGTCTAGTCAAGCGCCTTGTCTCTTATTCTTGATTAGCTATAGCTCTTGGAGTTTTTTGCAGATTTTCAAATAAAACTCAGAGATTCCTTGTATGACTCTCTCAGGTCTCTCTTTTGTGGTATTTCTGGATCCTCACCAAGGCAGTAATGATGTCTGCCTTCTCTCAAAGCAAAGTATGTAGTATTTGTGGTATAAGGCAGAGTGACATTGCCTTCTCTCTCATCCTATTCTAATAAGGCTTTTGATATCTGGAGCTCATCGGTGGGAGATAAAGTATACATACTTACAAGACATTTATTGCATAGTCAAACCATGGATCCAGAGAAACAAGCCAATAAGTCAAATCAAGATGTGCATGTGTGGCGAATGAATGGTGTATGGTGATAGTGATGATAACAATGGTGAAAGTCTAATTCTACTTTTGCTCTTTTGAAGGGATACGTACCTTTCTTGCTTTCTAAAGCTCTTGAGGAGAATGAGGTGCTCTATATTTTCTTTTTTTTCTTCTTTTTTTTCTCTCAGGTGGGCATCTTGTACCCCTAATTCTACTGTCGGACACTTGTCCATTTTTACCTCTCTTCTCACATTTTTTTTTCATCGAGGTTTCGAGCACTTGCTCCTTTTTATTTCCTCGTATCTTTTTCTTTTCGAGGTTCCGGGCACTTGCCCCTTTTTATTTCCTCGTATAGAGCACTCATCTCCTTAGAACAATATAGCAAGTGGTAGTAACCAAAATAGCTTGAGCATTTATTTCACAGGGGATAACAAGAATGGGAAAATATTTTTGGCTATTCTCTCCCGGATTAGGAGTAGAATAATTTTATGTGGATCTGGAGATGAGAATGAGTGGATATATGTGGATGCGTTCTTCCGGAGTAGAAGTAGCATGTATGAGTGATCGTGCAAGTGAATCTTGATTTTAACCGCATGACAAGCTCCTAAGGGTCTACACAGCTTGACTACACTCAATGCTCATAAGCAGTAAAAAGTAAAGGAATGGCTTAAAGTCTAGCAAGCATGTATGTATGGCTATGGTAGGAACTTAAACTCTCATCATACAGGAACTCATCATGTAGCATTTTAAGATTTTCAAAGATAAAATTCTCCAGAATTCTAGCATCTCTAGGAATAGATAAACAGCAGCTCAACCTTCCCATATCATATCCGTTAACAACTTAGACTTTAGATCAAGTTCTCTTCCCACAAGTTCAGGTTTAGAGCAAGCTTTAAATGATAACAGTTGTGTCTAAACTTAGAGAGAGGACTTCAAATTTGAAAGTTAGGCAAAGCAACTATTCATCATATCCATGCTAGAGTTTTATTATTATCTAGATTCAGTTTAGCATAGCCACTTTATTTATTTATTAAAACACACTAAGCAAAAGATATAGGTATATATATAAGCACAAAATCTTTATTTGGTTTTTTTTCATAGTTATGTATATTTTTATTTTTATAGGGTAGAAGTATATATAAATATAAAGATAAAGATAGAAATACTTAGCAAGATAATGGAGGTGCTCTCCCCCAAGCTGGATCTTGACATAATCTCTTCTGATGTAGCTAGCAGATGGCGGAGGTGTATTTGAAAGTCGGCAGCACCCTGACAGCGATTAGAATGTCCTCTGTCTGCTAGTCTCCTTGAATTCTGTGAAGCTCAAATAGACAACAAAGCTTTGTGGAACTGATTAAGTGTTAGCATAAATATCTAGCCTTTATCATGCTGAGCCTCCTTGATTTTTTTATGTTGTTTTTTTTCTTTTATAAAGCAGAAGAAAATATTTATGTATTTATTATATATATATATATATTTTATGCCACCACAGTGAATGTACTTATGGGTTTTATGCCACTCGCATACTCACATGGGGCTTTAGGGTTTTTAACATTTTATTTTCTTTTTAAGATAGTATGAATATGATTAACTAAGCAAACTATTTAAGATAAAGTAAATAATTAAAAGGAAAGGATAACTACCAAGTTACCTCTTGGCAAGGCGTTCGGTGTTTTTAAGTCCTCCGAACGGGACTCTTATTCGTTCAGTCGTCCTGGGACTTGGTGGATGGCGTAGTCAGTGGTTCCGGCGGCGCCTCCTCTTCATGTACAACTGTCTTTTCTTTCCATACCTGTCTCGGTGCTTTGGTCTCCTCAAGACAGTGTTGGTTGAGTGGTATGTCTTCAGATCTTACCACTTCTCCTTCATAATCTGCCCATCTAATGGTTGTGAAAAGAGTTTTTCATAGAGTACCCTGGGCATGATGTTGACGCTGGAGCCAAAGTCACAGAGTGCTTCTGGGAATCTCACATGCCGATGGAGATCGGGATGACGGGGCGTCCTGGATCGCCTCTCTTGACCGGCAGACGGTCAGTACTTACTTCCACGATAGGGTTACTCCAGTAATCTCCTGCATCAAACATGTCTACAAGATTTGCAGATTCTAGTCCTTCCGGTTGTGATGGTATACCGGGGTTAGTAGCAGGAACAGCAACAACTATTTGATTCAATTGAGATTCAATCATTTTATTAAAGCTAATCTGGTTCTTGATGGCAGTAGAGAAATTATCCATTCTATTATTTATATTTTCTAGTATTTTATCATTAGATGCCAATTTCTTAGACAGGTTATCCATTAGCTTTCCTTGGTTGGATACTAACTCTCTCAAAGGTGGATAATTATTATTATTATTGAAAGAATTGTTACCTTGGTAATTACCTGAGTAGTTAGGCCTTTGTTGATTCCAACCTTGATTCTGCTGAGGACGGTTGTAGTAGTTGTTGTTGTTATTGTTGATGTAGTTCACGTCCTCCAGCAACTCAGGACAGTGATTGCCCGAGTGTCCAGTACCTCCACACTCCTCACAAGTCATGTGGGAGTCGTAGACGTGCATGACTTCTTTCTTTTCTCCAGCTCGATCATCGAGCTTCTTCATGAGTAGGTCTAGCTTGGTAGACAGCATGTCTACCTCCTTGAGCTGGTGCATACCTCCACCTCTCTTGCGTGTCTGAGTTCTTTCTTTATTCTAACCTTGGTTGGATGCCATCTTCTCCACAAGAGCTGTGGCTTGAGGTATGGTGAGTGATAGGAATGCTCCTCCAGCTGCAGCATCCATGGTTTCACGGGCAGTGTTAATGAGCCCATGATAAAATGTCTGCATCAACAGCCAGCTTTCCATTCCATGATGGGGACATTCTAGGATGTAGTCTTGGAAGCGCTCCCATGCTTCTGGAACGGATTCATCATGTTGTTGCTGAAAACTTGTAATCTTCCCACGGAGAGCATTGGTCTTGCCCATGGGAAAGAATTTGGCCAGAAAGTTCGTGGAGCAAAGTGCCCACGTAGTGTTCTTCTCCTTTGTAGCGTAGAACCACTGCTTCGCTCTCCCCAACAGTGAGAATGGGAAAAGGCGAAGTAGTATGGCGTCTCTGGGGACTTCAGCCATGGTGAAAGTGCTGCAGATCTCCAGGAAGTGTTGAAGATGAGCACTAGCATCTTCGTGTGGCTTCCCACAGAACTGGTTAGCTTGCACCATGTTGATGAGCCCAGGCTTGAGCTCGAAGTTGCGGTCGATCTCCCCAGCAGGTCCAGTGCGGATGTTGTCCGTAGTGGGAGCTGAGAACTCGCGGATCGACTTGTTCGCCATGGCTTCGAATTCAGTCGACAAATTCCGGATGAAACTTCGGTGGTCTTCGGATTTGGATGAAGCTTTGTGCTGAAGTGTTGACGATGTCTTCTTGAGCTTGGCTCTTGTTCTTCTGAATAAGGCTTCGAGATCGTCAACAAAGTTGTTTGGAAGATGTCTTCTATTCATGCATCACCCTGCAATAAATAATCAAAATGGAAAATACAGGGGTAAAACTGTATAAGAGAATTGATAAGCTCAATCAGATTAGTGATACAAATGATGACTCAAAGTTCCGTATTCATTCCTACTTAGTAATCAACCTTCCCCGGCAACGGCGCCAAAAATGCTTGTTGGGCATTCTTAACGTCACTACCAAAAGTAGACTTAGTTTTCTAATTCTGATAACGGCGCCAAAAATGCCAAACCTATCCCTCATGCCACTTAAGCCAAGTTGTCATCCCCAGCATGACATGAGAGACGCGGTATTGAAATATGCATTTGCTCATCAAGATAAATAATAAAAGGGATCTGCAAGCGCACAGATTAATACCGATGTAGCATTTTAACCGGGAAGTATTCCAGGTATCATTATTTATATTTTTACCACTGGGAAGGGATTTCTAAGTATCATGGTTGATAATGGAATGAGAATATGGAACTGAGTACACATCATTGCATGTATAACCGAGAGTATTTATCAATCTCTTTATACAGGTATAAATGTCACATTAAGTAAAGGTAAAGTGATAATGGTGACAAAGATAATTAATCTGATCAGCTAGCCACATATAATAATGATAAGCACCTCAACAGATATTCAAGCAAGTCATTAGCATGGAATTAGGATGAACTACAAAGATATTCCCTAAGTTATTATTAACTATAAAGTCTAGCATATCATAGTTAGTGCAATTATACTTGGCAATCATGGTGAGAAAAGACTATATCCATGCATAGTGAATATTAGCAAGGAAGATGAAGAACATAGCAATCACTCCCCTGTAATAGTGTTGCTCTGCCTGCCCTATACACGAGAGGGGGACTATATAAGAATCAACGAAGCTGTCACTATCGCGAACTACCCCACA
>CM039603.1:321677-363807 GCA_022457205.1 Saccharum spontaneum
AAAAATTCAGAAAAAAGAAAAAATCCATGTTATTTGCTTGTTCTGTGCGTTCTTTCCATCGTCCTTTGTTTTCATCGTCTTGCGCTACGTCTCAACACGTCTTAGCCAGCAGCTGTGATTTGAACTTTGGATCCGGATTGAACAATCGCTAATCTGCACTCGATAATTGCTAATCCTTGCATTCATATTGTGTGCCTACCCATAGCTCCACATATTCTTCTATCAACACAGGTTCATCTTGCAACTGTTACCCACGCTCAACAACAGATTGCTTGACCCTGTTTGGTTTCATCAAAATTGCCTAAAAAATTTGGGAAAATAAAAAAAATTGTCAAAGTTTTTGCACGCTTTTCAGAGAACGTGCTGTATTTCTGTAGACCACATCCCACCTCAGTTGTAGGTGCCAATTTTTATGATTGCATCTTTTTTGATCCTTGTTCAGAGAAAATTATAAAAAATAGTGAAAAAATAAAAAAGTTTGATTCCTACTTGTGCGTTTTGGGAAAATCATGGGAAAATTCAGGAAAAAGGAAAACTTCGTGTTATTTGCATGTTCTTTGCGTTCTTTCTATCGTCCTTTGTTTTCACCTTGTTGCGCTACGTTTTGACACATCTTAGCCAGCAGCTGTGATTTGTACTTTAGATTCGGATTGAACAATCGCTAATCTGCACTCGTTAATTGCTAATTCTTGCTATCAAATTGTGTGCCTACCCATAGCTCCACATATTCTTCTATCAGCATAGGTTCATCTTGCAACTGTTACCCACGCTCAACAATAGATTGCCTCGCCCTATTTGGTTTCATCAAAATTGCCAGAAAAATTCAGGAAAATACAGAAAAAAATTGTCAATGTTTTTGCACGCTTTTCAGGGAACGTGCTGTATTTCTGTAGACCACATCCCACCTCAGTTGTAGGTGCCGATTTTTGTGGTTGCATCTTTTTTGATCCTTATTCAGAGAAAATTATAAAAAATAGTGAAAAAATAAAAAAGTTTGATTCCAACTAGTGCCTTTTGGAAAATTTAGGGAAAAATTCATGAAAAAGGAAAAATCCTTGTTATTTGCTTGTTCTGTGCGTTCTTTCTTCGTCCTTTGTTTTCACCTTGTTGCGCTACGTCTCGACACGTCTTAGCCAGCAGCTGTGATTTGTACTTTGGATCCGGATTGAACAATCGCTAATCTGCACTCGTTAATTGCTAATCCTTGCTGTCACATTGTGTGCCTACCCATAGCTCCACATATGCTTCTATCAGCACAGGTTCATCTTGCAACTGTTACCCACGCTCAACAATAGATTGCTTCGTCCTGTTTGGTTTCATCAAAATTGCCAAAAAAAATCAGGAAAATAAAGAAAAAAATTATCAAAGTTTTTGCACGCTTTTCAGAGAACATGTTGTATTTCTGTAGACCACATCCCACCTCAGTTGTAGGTGCCAATTTTTATGGTTGTATCTTTTTTTATCCTTGTTCAGAGAAAATTATAAAAAAATAGTGAAAAAATAAAAAAGTTTGATTCCTACAAGTGCCTTTTGGAAAAATCAGGGAAAAATTCAGGAAAAAGGAAAAATCCGTGTTATTTGCTTGTTCTATGTGTTCTTTCTGTTGTCCTTTGTTTTCACCTCGTTGCATCTTTTTTTATTTTCCTGAAAATCTGTGTTATTTTCCTGAATTAAAAAGATACAACCTAAATTTTTATTTTCCTGAAGCTATGGGTAGGCACACAAACTTTGACGTAGCGCAACAAGGTGAAAACAAAGGACGACGGAAAGAATGCACAGAACAAGCAAATAACACAGATTTTTCCTTTTTTCTGAATTTTCTCATGATTTTCCCAAAATGCACTAGTAGGAATCAAAAACTTTGACAATTTTTTTATTTTCCTGAATTTTTTTGGCAATTTTGATGAAACCAAACAGGGTGAAGCAATCCGTTGTTGAGCGTGGGTAACAATTGCAAGATAAACCTGTGTTGATAGAAGAATATGTGGAGCTATGCGTAGGCACATAATATGACTGCAAGGATTAGCAATTATCGAGTGCAGATTAGAGATTGTTCAATCCAGATCCAAAGTACAAATCACAGCTGCTGGCTAAGACGTGTCGAGACGTAGCGCAACAAGATGAAAACTTTGACGTAGCCCAAGAAGGTGAAAACAAAGGACGACGGAAAGAACGCACAGAACAAGCAAATAACATGGATTTTTCTTTTTTTCTGAATTTTCTCATGATTTTCCCAAAATGCACTAATAGGAATCAAATTTTTTAATTTTTTCACTATTTTTTATAATTTTCTCTGAACAAGGATCAAAAAAGATGCAACCACAAAAATTGGCACCTACAACTGAGGTGGGATGTGGTCTACAGAAATATAGCACGATCTCTGAAAAGCGTGCAAAAACTTTGACAATTTTTTTTATTTTCCTAAATTTTTTTTGGCAATTCTGATGAAACCAAACTGGGTGAAGCAATCTGTTGTTGAGCGTGGGTAACAGTTGCAAGATGAACCTGTGCTGATAGAACAATATGGGGAGCTATGGGTAGGCACACAATATGACTGCAAGGATTAGCAATTATCGAGTGCATATTAGCGATTGTTCAATCTGGATCCAAAGTACAAATGACAGCTACTGGCTAAGACGTGTCGAGACGTAGCGCAACAAGGTGAAAACAAAGGATGATGGAAACAGCGCACAGAACAAGCAAATAACACAGATTTTTCCTTTTTCCTGAATTTTCCCCTGATTTTCCCAAAAGGCACTAGCAGGAATCAAACTTTTTAATTTTTTTCACTATTTTTTTTATAATTTTCTCTGAACAAGGATCAAAAAAGATGCAACCACAAAAATTGGCACCTACAACTGAGGTGGGATGTGGTCTACAGAATGCAGCACGTTCTCTGAAAAGCATGCAAAAACTTTGACATTTTTCATCTTTATTTTCCTGATTTTTTTGGCAATTTTGATGAAACCAAATAGGGCGAAGCAATCTATTGTTGAGCGTGGGTAACAGTTGCGAGATGAACCAGTGCTGATAGAAGAATATGTGGAGCTATCGGTAGACACACAATATGACAGCATGGATTAGCAATTAACGAGTGCAGATTAGCGATCGTTCAATCCGCATCCAAAGTACAAATCATAGCTGCTGGCTAAGACGTGTCGGGATGTAGCGCAACAAGGTGAAAACAAAGGACGACTGAAAGAACGCACAAAACAAGCAAATAACATAGATTTTTCCTTTTTCCTGAATTTTCCCCTGATTTTCCCAAAATGCACTAGTAGGAATCAAACTTTTTTATTTTTTAAATATTTTTTATAATTTTCTCTGAACAAGGATCAAAAAAGATGCAACCATAAAAATTGGCACCTACAACTGAGGTGGGATGTGGTCTACAGAAATACAGCACGTTCTCTTAAAAGCGTGCAAAAACTTTGACAATTTTTTTTATTTTCCTGAATTTTTTTGGCAATTTTGATGAAACCAAACAGGGTGAAGCAATCTATTGTTGAGCGTGGGTAACAGTTGCAAGATGAACCTTTGCTTATAGAACAATATGGGGAGCTATGGGTAGGCACACAATATGACTGCAAGGATTAGCAATTATCGAGTGCAGATTAGCGATTGTTCAATCCGGATCCAAAGTACAAATGACAGCTGCTGGCTAAGACGTGTCGAGACGTAGTGCAACAAGGTGAAAACAAAGGACGATGGAAAGAACGCACATAACAAGCAAATGACATGGATTTTTCCTTTTTCATGAATTTTTCCCTGATTTTTCCAAAAGGCACTAGTAGGAATGAAACTTTTTTATTTTTCACTATTTTTTATAATTTTCTTTGAACAAGGATCAAAAAAGTTGCAACCACAAAAATTGACACCTACAACTCAGGTGGGATGTGGTCTACAGAAATATAGCACGTTCTCTGAAAAGCGTGCAAAAACTTTGACAATTTTTTTTCTTTACTTTCCTGAATTTTTCTGGCAATTTTGATGAAACCAAACAGGGCAAAGCAATCTATTGTTGAGCGTGGGTAACAGTTGCAAGATGAACCTGTGCTGATAGAAAAATATGTGGAGCTATGTGTAGGCACACAATATGACAACAAGGATTAGCAATTAATGAGTGCAGATTAGCGATTGTTTATTCCAGATCCAAAGTACAAATCACAGCTGCTGGCTAAGACGGGTCGAGACATAGCGCAACAAGGTGAAAACAAAGGACGACTGAAAGAACGCACAAAACAAGCAAATAACACGGATTTTTCCTTTTTCCTGAATTTTCCTATGATTTTCCCAAAATGCACTAGTAGGAATCAAACTTTTTTATTTTTTCACTATTTTTTATAATTTTCTCTGAACAAGGATCAAAAAAGATGCAACCATAAAAATGGGCACCTACAACTGAGGTGGGATGTGGTCTACAGAAATACAGCACGCTCTCTGAAAAGTGTTAAAAAAACTTTGACAATTTTTTTTATTTTCCTGAATTTTTTTGGCAATTTTGATGAAACCAAACAGGATGAAGCAATCTGTTGTTGAGCGTGGGTAACAGTTGCAAGATGAACCTGTGTTGATAGAAGAATATGTGGAGCTATGGGTAGGCACACAATATGACTGCAAGGATTAGCAATTATCGAGTGCAGATTAGCGATTGTTCAATCCGGATCCAAAGTACAAATCACAGCTGCTAGCTAAGACGTGTCGAGACGTAGCGCAATACGATGAAAACAAAGGACTATGGAAAGAACGCACAGAACAAGCAAATAAGACATATTTTTCCTTTTTCTGAATTTTTCCCCGATTTTTCCAAAAGCCACTAGTAGGAATCAAACTTTTTTATTTTTCCACTATTTTTTATAATTTTCTCTGAACAAGGATAAAAAAAGATGCAACCACAAAAATTGGCACCTACAACTAAGGTGGGATGTGGTCTATAGAAATACAACACGTTCTCTGAAAAGCTTGCAAAAACTTTGACAATTTTTTTCTTTATTTTCCTAACTTTTTTGGCAATTTTGATGAAACCAAACAGGGCGAAGCAATCTGTTGTTGAGCATGGGTAACAGTTGCAAGATGAACCTTTGTTGATAGAAGAATATGTGGAGCTATGGGTAGGCACACAATGTGACATCAAGGATTAGCAATTAACGAGTGTAGATTAGCGATTGTTCAATCCGGATCCAAAGTACAAATCACAGTTGCTGGCTAAGACGTGTCGAGACGTAGCGCAACAAGGTGAAAACAAAGGACGATGGAAAGAACGCACAGAACAAGCAAATAACAAGGATTTTTCCTTTTTCATGAATTTTTCCCTGATTTTTCCAAAAGGCACTAGTAGGAATCAAACTTTTTTATTTTTTCACTATTTTTTATAATTTTCTCTGAATAAGGATCAAAAAAGATGCAACCACAAAAATTGGCACCTACAACTGAGGTGGGATGTGGTCTACAGAAATACAGCACGTTCTCTGAAAAGCGTGCAAAAACTTTGACAATTTTTTCTCTGTATTTCCCTGAATTTTTCTGGCAATTTTGATGAAACCAAACAGGGTGAAGCAATCTGTTGTTGAGCGTGGGTAACAGTTGCAAGATGAACCTATGCAAGAAGAATATGTGGAGCTATGGGTAGGCACACAATTTGACAGCAAGAGTTAGCAATTAACGAGTGCAAATTAGCGATTGTTCAATCCGGATCCAAAGTACAAATCATACCTGCTGGCTAAGATGTGTCGAGACGTAGCACAACAAGGTGAAAACAAAGGACGATGGAAAGAACGCACAAAACAAGCAAATAACACGGATTTTGCCTTTTTCCTGAATTTTCCCCTGATTTTCCCAAAAGGCACTAGTAGGAATCAAACTTTTTAATTTTTTCACTATTTTTTATAATTTTCAATGAACAAGGATCAAAAAAGATGCAACCACAAAAATTGGCACCTAAAACTAAGGTGAGACGTGGTCTACAGAAATACAGCACGTTCTCTGAAAAGCTTGCAAGAACTTTGACAATTTTTTTCTTTATTCTCCTGACTTTTTTGGCAATTTTGATGAAACCAAACAGGGCGAAGCAATCTGTTGTTGAGCATGGGTAACAGTTGCAAGATGAACCTGTGCTGATAGATGAACATGTGGAGCTATGGGTAGGCACACAATGTGACATCAAGGATTAGCAATTAACGAGTGTAGATTAGCGATTGTTCAATCCGGATCCAAAGTACAAATCACAGCTGCTGGCTAAGACGTGTCGAGACGTAGCGCAACAAGGTGAAAACAAAGGACGATGGAAAGAACGCACAGAACAAGCAAATAACAAGGATTTTTCCTTTTTCATGAATTTTTCCCTGATTTTTCCAAAAGGCACTAGTGGGAATCAAACTTTTTTAGTTTTTCACTATTTTTTTATAATTTTCTCTGAATAAGGATCAAAAAAGATGCAACCACAGAAATTGGCACCTACAACTGAGGTGGGATGTGGTCTACAGAAATACAGCACGTTCCCTGAAAAGCGTGCAAAAACTTTGACAATTTTTTCTCTGTATTTCCCTGAATTTTTCTGGCAATTTTGATGAAACCAAACAGGGCGAAGCAATCTGTTGTTGAGCGTGGGTAACAGTTGCAAGATGAACCTGTGCTGATAGAAGAATATGTGGAGCTATGGGTAGGCACACAATTTAATAGCAAGAATTAGCAATTAACGAGTGCTGATTAGCGATTGTTCAATCCGGATCCAAAGTACAAATCATAGCTGCTGGCTAAGATATGTCGAGACGTAGCACAACAAGGTGAAAACAAAGGACGATGGAAAGAACGCACAGAACAAGCAAATAACACGGATTTTGCCTTTTTCCTTGATTTTCCCAAAAGGCACTAGTAGGAATCAAACTTTTTAATTTTTTCACTATTTTTTATAATTTTCTCTGAACAAGGATCAAAAAAGTTGCAACCACAAAAATTGGCACCTACAACTAAGGTGGGATGTGGTCTACAGAAATACAGCACGTTCTCTGAAAAGCGTGCAAAAACTTTGACAATTTTTTTTTCTGTATTTTCCTGAATTTTTCTGGCAATTTTGATGAAACCAAACAGGGCGAAGCAATCTGTTGTTGAGCGTGGGTAACAGTTGCAAGATTTACCTGTGCTGATAGAAGAATATGTGGAGCTATGGTAGGCACACAATTTGACAGCAAGAATTAGCAATTAACGAGTGCAGATTAGCGATTGTTCAATCCGGATCCAAAGTACAAATCATGGCTGCTGGCTAAGATGTGTCGAGACGTAGCGTAACAAGGTGAAAACAAAGGACGATGGAAAGAACGCACAGAACAAGCAAATAACACGGATTTTTCCTTTTTCATGAATTTTTCCCTGATTTTTCCAAAAGGCACTAGTGGGAATCAAACTTTTTTATTTTTTCACTATTTTTTTATAATTTTCTCTGAATAAGGATCAAAAAAGATGCAACCACAGAAATTGGCACCTACAACTGAGGTGGGATGTGGTCTACAAAAATACAGCACGTTCCCTGAAAAGCGTGCAAAAACTTTGACAATTTTTTCTCTGTATTTCCCTGAATTTTTCTGGCAATTTTGATGAAACCAAACAGGGCGAAGCAATCTGTTGTTGAGCGTGGGTAACAGTTGCAAGATGAACCTGTGCTGATAGAAGAATATGTGGAGCTATGGTAGGCACACAATTTGACAACAAGAATTAGCAATTAACGAGTGCAGATTAGCGATTGTTCAATCCGGATCCAAAGTACAAATCATAGCTGCTGGCTAAGATGTGTCGAGACGTAGCACAACAAGGTGAAAACAAAGGACGATGGAAAGAACGCACAGAACAAGCAAATAACACGGATTTTGCCTTTTTCCTGAATTTTCCCCTGATTTTCCCAAAAGGCACTAGTAGGAATCAAACTTTTTAATTTTTTCACTATTTTTTATAATTTTCTCTGAACAAGGATCAAAAAAGTTGCAACCACAAAAATTGGCACCTACAACTAAGGTGGGATGTGGTCTACAGAAATACAGCACGTTCTCTAAAAAGCGTGCAAAAACTTTGACAATTTTTTTTCTTTATTTTCCTGAATTTTTCTGGCAATTTTGATGAAACCAAACAGGGCGAAGCAATCTGTTGTTGAGCGTGGGTAACAGTTGCAAGATGAACCTGTGCAAGAAGAATATGTGGAGCTATGGGTAGGCACACAATTTGACAGCAAGAATTAGCAATTAACGAGTGCAGATTAGCGATTGTTCAATTCGGATCCAAAGTAAAAATCATAGCTGCTGGCTAAGATGTGTCAAGACGTAGCGCAACAAGGTTAAAACAAAGGACGATGGAAAGAACGCACAGAACAAGCAAATAACACGGATTTTGCGTTTTTCCTGAATTTTCCCCTGATTTTCCTAAAAGGCACTAGTAGGAATCAAACTTTTTAATTTTTTTCACTATTTTTTATAATTTTCTCTGAACAAGGATCAAAAAAGATGCAACCACAAAAATTGGCACCTACAACTAAGGTCGGATGTGGTCTACAGAAATACAGCACGTTCTCTGAAAAGCTTGCAAAAACTTTGACAATTTTTTTCTTTATTTTCCTGACTTTTTTGGCAATTTTGATGAAACCAAACAGGGCGAAGCAATCTGTTGTTGAGCATGGGTAACAGTTGCAAGATGAACCTGTGCTGATAGATGAACACGTGGAGCTATGGGTAGGCACACAATGTGACATCAAGGATTAGCAATTAACGAGTGTAGATTAGCGATTGTTCAATCCGGATCCAAAGTACAAATCACAGCTGCTGGCTAAGACGTGTCGAGACGTAGCGCAACAAGGTGAAAACAAAGGACGATGGAAAGAACGCACAGAACAAGCAAATAACAAGGATTTTTCCTTTTTCATGAATTTTTCCCTGATTTTTCCAAAAGGCACTAGTGGGAATCAAACTTTTTTAGTTTTTCACTATTTTTTTATAATTTTCTCTGAATAAGGATCAAAAAAGATGCAACCACAGAAATTGGCACCTACAACTGAGGTGGGATGTGGTCTACAGAAATACAGCACATTCCCTGAAAAGCGTGCAAAAACTTTGACAATTTTTTCTCTGTATTTCCCTGAATTTTTCTGGCAATTTTGATGAAACCAAACAGGGCGAAGCAATCTGTTGTTGAGCGTGGGTAACAGTTGCAAGATGAACCTGTGCTGATAGAAGAATATGTGGAGCTATGGGTAGGCACACAATTTAATAGCAAGAATTAGCAATTAACGAGTGCAGATTAGCGATTGTTCAATCCGCATCCAAAGTACAAATCATAGCTGCTGGCTAAGATATGTCGAGACGTAGCACAACAAGGTGAAAACAAAGGACGATGGAAAGAACGCACAGAACAAGCAAATAACACGGATTTTGCCTTTTTCCTTGATTTTCCCAAAAGGCACTAGTAGGAATCAAACTTTTTAATTTTTTCACTATTTTTATAATTTTCTCTGAACAAGGATCAAAAAAGTTGCAACCACAAAAATTGGCACCTACAACTAAGGTGGGATGTGGTCTACAGAAATACAGCACGTTCTCTGAAAAGCGTGCAAAAACTTTGACAATTTTTTTCTGTATTTTCCTGAATTTTTCTGGCAATTTTGATGAAACCAAACAGGGCGAAGCAATCTGTTGTTGAGCGTGGGTAACAGTTGCAAGATTTACCTGTGCTGATAGAAGAATATGTGGAGCTATGGTAGGCACACAATTTGACAGCAAGAATTAGCAATTAACGAGTGCAGATTAGCGATTGTTCAATCCGGATCCAAAGTACAAATCATGGCTGCTGGCTAAGATGTGTCGAGACGTAGCATAACAAGGTGAAAACAAAGGATGATGGAAAGAACGCACAGAACAAGCAAATAACACGGATTTTTCCTTTTTCATGAATTTTTCCCTGATTTTTCCAAAAGGCACTAGTGGGAATCAAACTTTTTTATTTTTTCACTATTTTTTTATAATTTTCTCTGAATAAGGATCAAAAAAGATGCAACCACAGAAATTGGCACCTACAACTGAGGTGGGATGTGGTCTACAAAAATACAGCACATTCCCTGAAAAGCGTGCAAAAACTTTGACAATTTTTTCTCTGTATTTCCCTGAATTTTTCTGGCAATTTTGATGAAACCAAACAGGGCGAAGCAATCTGTTGTTGAGCGTGGGTAACAGTTGCAAGATGAACCTGTGCTGATAGAAGAATATGTGGAGCTATGGGTAGGCACACAATTTGACAACAAGAATTAGCAATTAACGAGTGCAGATTAGCGATTGTTCAATCCGGATCCAAAGTACAAATCATAGCTGCTGGCTAAGATGTGTTGAGACGTAGCACAACAAGGTGAAAACAAAGGACGATGGAAAGAACGCACAGAACAAGCAAATAACACGGATTTTGCCTTTTTCCTGAATTTTCCCCTGATTTTCCCAAAAGGCACTAGTAGGAATCAAACTTTTTAATTTTTTCACTATTTTTTATAATTTTCTCTGAACAAGGATCAAAAAAGTTGCAACCACAAAAATTGGCACCTACAACTAAGGTGGGATGTGGTCTACAGAAATACAGCACGTTCTCTGAAAAGCGTGCAAAAACTTTGACAATTTTTTTTCTTTATTTTCCTGAATTTTTCTGGCAATTTTGATGAAACCAAACAGGGCGAAGCAATCTGTTGTTGAGCGTGGGTAACAGTTGCAAGATGAACCTGTGCTGACAGAAGAATATGTGGAGCTATGGTAGGCACACAATTTGACACCAAGAATTAGCAATTAACGAGTGCAGATTAGCGATTGTTCAATCCGGATCCAAAGTACAAATCATAGCTGCTGGCTAAGATGTGTCGAGACGTAGCGCAACAAGGTTAAAACAAAGGACGATCGAAAGAACGCACAGAACAAGCAAATAACACGGATTTTGCGTTTTTCCTGAATTTTCCCCTGATTTTCCTAAAAGGCACTAGTAGGAATCAAACTTTTTAATTTTTTTCACTATTTTTTATAATTTTCTCTGAATAAGGATAAAAAAAGATGCAACCACAAAAATTGGCACCTACAACTAAGGTCGGATGTGGTCTACAGAAATACAGCACGTTCTCTGAAAAGCTTGCAAAAACTTTGACAATTTTTTTCTTTATTTTCCTGACTTTTTTGGCAATTTTGATGAAACCAAACAGGGCGAAGCAATCTGTTGTTGAGCATGGGTAACAGTTGCAAGATGAACCTGTGCTGATAGATGAACATGTGGAGCTATGGGTAGGCACACAATGTGACATCAAGGATTAGCAATTAACGAGTGTAGATTAGCGATTGTTCAATCCGGATCCAAAGTACAAATCACAGCTGCTGGCTAAGACGTGTCGAGACGTAGCGCAACAAGGTGAAAACAAAGGACGAAGGAAAGAACGCACAGAACAAGCAAATAACAAGGATTTTTCCTTTTTCATGAATTTTTCCCTGATTTTTCCAAAAGGCACTAGTGGGAATCAAACTTTTTTAGTTTTTCACTATTTTTTTTATAATTTTCTCTGAATAAGGATAAAAAAAGATGCAACCACAGAAATTGGCACCTACAACTGAGGTGGGATGTGGTCTACAGAAATACAGCACATTCCCTGAAAAGCGTGCAAAAACTTTGATAATTTTTTCTCTGTATTTCCCTGAATTTTTCTGGCAATTTTGATGAAACCAAACAGGGCGAAGCAATCTGTTGTTGAGCGTGGGTAACAGTTGCAAGATGAACCTGTGCTGATAGAAGAATATGTGGAGCTATGGGTAGGCACATAATTTAATAGCAAGAATTAGCAATTAACGAGTGCAGATTAGCGATTGTTCAATCTGGATCCAAAATACAAATCATAGCTGCTGGCTAAGATATGTCGAGACGTAGCACAACAAGGTGAAAACAAAGGACGATGGAAAGAACGCACAGAACAAGCAAATAACACGGATTTTGCCTTTTTCCTTGATTTTCCCAAAAGGCACTAGTAGGAATCAAACTTTTTAATTTTTTCACTATTTTTTATAATTTTCTCTGAACAAGGATCAAAAAAGTTGCAACCACAAAAATTGGCACCTACAACTAAGGTGGGATGTGGTCTACAGAAATACAGCACGTTCTCTGAAAAGCGTGCAAAAACTTTGACAATTTTTTTTCTGTATTTTCCTGAATTTTTCTGGCAATTTTGATGAAACCAAACAGGGCGAAGCAATCTGTTGTTGAGCGTGGGTAACAGTGGCAAGATTTACCTGTGCTGATAGAAGAATATGTGGAGCTATGGTAGGCACACAATTTGACAGCAAGAATTAGCAATTAACGAGTGCAGATTAGCGATTGTTCAATCCGGATCCAAAGTACAAATCATGGCTGCTGGCTAAGATGTGTTGAGACGTAGCGTAACAAGGTGAAAACAAAGGACGATGAAAAGAACGCACAGAACAAGCAAATAACACGGATTTTGCGTTTTTCCTGAATTTTCCCCTGATTTTCCTAAAAGGCACTAGTAGGAATCAAACTTTTTAATTTTTTCACTATTTTTTATAATTTTCTATGAACAAGGATCAAAAAAGATGCAACCACAAAAATTGGCACCTACAACTAAGGTGGGATGTGGTCTACAGAAATACAGCACGTTCTCTGAAAAGCGTGCAAAAACTTTGACAATTTTTTTTCTGTATTTTCGTGAATTTTTCTAGCAATTTTGATGAAACCAAACAGGGCGAAGCAATCTGTTGTTGAGTGTGGGTAACAGTTGCAAGATGAACCTGTGCTGATAGAAGAATATGTGGAGCTATGGTAGGCACACAATTTGACAGCAAGAATTAGCAATTAACGAGTGCAGATTAGCGATTGTTCAATACGGATCCAAAGTACAAATCATAGCTGCTGGCTAAGATGTGTCGAGACGTAGCGCAACAAGGTGAAAACAAAGGACGATGGAAAGAACGCACAGAACAAGCAAATAACACGGATTTTGCGTTTTTCATGAATTTTCCCCTGATTTTCCTAAAAGGCACTAGTACGAATCAAACTTTTTAATTTTTTTCAATATTTTTTATAATTTTCTCTGAACAAGGATCAAAAAAGATGCAACCACAAAAATTAGCACCTACAACTAAGGTGGGATGTGGTCTACAGAAATACAGCGCGTTCTCTGAAAAGCGTGCAAAAACTTTGACAATTTTTTTTAATTTTCCTAAATTTTTTTAGGCAATTTTGATGAAACCAAACAGGGTGAAGCAATCTGTTGTTCAGCGAGGGTAACATTTGCAAGATGAACCTGTGTTGATAGAAGAATATGTGGAGCTATGAGTAGGCACACAATATGACTGCAAGGATTAGCAATTATCTAGTGCAGATTAGCGATTGTTCAATCTGGATCCAAAGTACAAATCACAGCTGCTGGCTAAGACGTGTCGAGACGTAGCCCAACAAGGTAAAAACAAAGGATGATGGAAAGAACGCACAGAAAAAGCAAATAACACGGATTTTTCCTTTTTCCTGAATTTTTCCCTGATTTTTCCAAAAAGCACTTGTAGGAATCAAACTTTTTTATTTTTTCACTATTTTTTTATAATATTCTCTGAACAAGGATCAAAAAAGATGCAACCACAAAAATTGGCACCTACAACTGAGGTGGGATGTGGTCTACAAAATACAACACGTTCTCTGAAAAGCGTGCAAAATCTTTGACATTTTTTATCTTTATTTTCCTGATTTTTTGGCAATTTTGATGAAACCAAACAGGGCGAAGCAATCTGTTGTTGAGCGTGGGTAACAGTTTCAAGATGAACCTGTGCTGATAGAAGAATATGTGGAGCTATGGGTAGGCACACAATTTGACAGCAAGAATTAGCAATTAACGAGTGCAGATTTTTGATTGTTCAATCCGGATCCAGAGTACAAATCACAGCTGCTGGCTAAGATGTGTTGAGACGTAGCGCAACATGGTGAAAACAAAGGACGACGGATAGAACGCACAGAACAAGCAAATAACACGGATTTTGCCTTTTTCCTTGATTTTCCCAAAAGGCACTAGTAGGAATCAAACTTTTTAATTTTTTCACTATTTTTTTATAATTTTCTCTGAACAAGGATCAAAAAAGATACAACCACAAAAATTGGCACCTACAACTGAGGTGGGATGTGGTCTACAGAAATACAGCACGTTCTCTTAAAAGCGTGCAAAAACTTTGACAATTTTTTTTATTTTCCTTAATTTTTTTGGCAATTTTGATGAAACCAAACAAGGCGAAGCAATCTGTTGGTGAGCGTGGGTAACAGTTGCAAGATGAACCTGTGCTGATAGAACAATATGGGGAGGTATGGGTAGGCACACAATATGACTGCAAGGATTAGCAATTATCGAGTGCATATTAGCGATTGTTCAATACGGATCCAAAGTACAAATGATAGCTGCTGGCTAAGACGTGTCGAGACGTAGCGCAACAAGGTGAAAACAAAGGACGATGGAAAGAACGCAGAGAACAAGCAAATAACATGGATTTTTCCTTTTTCCTGAATTTTCCCCTGATTTTTTTTCCAAAAGGCACTAGTAGGAATCAAACTTTTCTATTTTTTCACTATTTTTTATAATTTTCTCTGAACAAGGATTAAAAAAGATGCAACCATAAAAATTGGCACCTACAACTGATTTGGGATGTGGTCTACAGAAATACAGCACGTTCTCTGAAAAGCTTGCAAAAACTTTGACAATTTTTTTCTTTATTTTCCTGACTTTTTTGGCAATTTTGATGAAACCAAACAGGGCGAAGCAATCTGTTGTTGAGCATGGGTAACAGTTGCAAGATGAACCTGTGCTGATAGATGAACACGTGGAGCTATGGGTAGGCACACAATGTGACATCAAGGATTAGCAATTAACGAGTGTAGATTAGCGATTGTTCAATCCGGATCCAAAGTACAAATCACAGCTGCTGGCTAAGACGTGTCGAGACGTAGCGCAACAAGGTGAAAACAAAGGACGATGGAAAGAACGCACAGAACAAGCAAATAACAAGGATTTTTCCTTTTTCATGAATTTTTCCCTGATTTTTCCAAAAGGCACTAGTGGGAATCAAACTTTTTTAGTTTTTCACTATTTTTTTATAATTTTCTCTGAATAAGGATCAAAAAAGATGCAACCACAGAAATTGGCACCTACAACTGAGGTGGGATGTGGTCTACAGAAATACAGCACATTCCCTGAAAAGCGTGCAAAAACTTTGACAATTTTTTCTCTGTATTTCCCTGAATTTTTCTGGCAATTTTGATGAAACCAAACAGGGCGAAGCAATCTGTTGTTGAGCGTGGGTAACAGTTGCAAGATGAACCTGTGCTGATAGAAGAATATGTGGAGCTATGGGTAGGCACACAATTTAATAGCAAGAATTAGCAATTAACGAGTGCAGATTAGCGATTGTTCAATCCGCATCCAAAGTACAAATCATAGCTGCTGGCTAAGATATGTCGAGACGTAGCACAACAAGGTGAAAACAAAGGACGATGGAAAGAACGCACAGAACAAGCAAATAACACGGATTTTGCCTTTTTCCTTGATTTTCCCAAAAGGCACTAGTAGGAATCAAACTTTTTAATTTTTTCACTATTTTTATAATTTTCTCTGAACAAGGATCAAAAAAGTTGCAACCACAAAAATTGGCACCTACAACTAAGGTGGGATGTGGTCTACAGAAATACAGCACGTTCTCTGAAAAGCGTGCAAAAACTTTGACAATTTTTTTCTGTATTTTCCTGAATTTTTCTGGCAATTTTGATGAAACCAAACAGGGCGAAGCAATCTGTTGTTGAGCGTGGGTAACAGTTGCAAGATTTACCTGTGCTGATAGAAGAATATGTGGAGCTATGGTAGGCACACAATTTGACAGCAAGAATTAGCAATTAACGAGTGCAGATTAGCGATTGTTCAATCCGGATCCAAAGTACAAATCATGGCTGCTGGCTAAGATGTGTCGAGACGTAGCGTAACAAGGTGAAAACAAAGGATGATGGAAAGAACGCACAGAACAAGCAAATAACACGGATTTTTCCTTTTTCATGAATTTTTCCCTGATTTTTCCAAAAGGCACTAGTGGGAATCAAACTTTTTTATTTTTTCACTATTTTTTTATAATTTTCTCTGAATAAGGATCAAAAAAGATGCAACCACAGAAATTGGCACCTACAACTGAGGTGGGATGTGGTCTACAAAAATACAGCACATTCCCTGAAAAGCGTGCAAAAACTTTGACAATTTTTTCTCTGTATTTCCCTGAATTTTTCTGGCAATTTTGATGAAACCAAACAGGGCGAAGCAATCTGTTGTTGAGCGTGGGTAACAGTTGCAAGATGAACCTGTGCTGATAGAAGAATATGTGGAGCTATGGGTAGGCACACAATTTGACAACAAGAATTAGCAATTAACGAGTGCAGATTAGCGATTGTTCAATCCGGATCCAAAGTACAAATCATAGCTGCTGGCTAAGATGTGTTGAGACGTAGCACAACAAGGTGAAAACAAAGGACGATGGAAAGAACGCACAGAACAAGCAAATAACACGGATTTTGCCTTTTTCCTGAATTTTCCCCTGATTTTCCCAAAAGGCACTAGTAGGAATCAAACTTTTTAATTTTTTCACTATTTTTTATAATTTTCTCTGAACAAGGATCAAAAAAGTTGCAACCACAAAAATTGGCACCTACAACTAAGGTGGGATGTGGTCTACAGAAATACAGCACGTTCTCTGAAAAGCGTGCAAAAACTTTGACAATTTTTTTTTCTTTATTTTCCTGAATTTTTCTGGCAATTTTGATGAAACCAAACAGGGCGAAGCAATCTGTTGTTGAGCGTGGGTAACAGTTGCAAGATGAACCTGTGCTGACAGAAGAATATGTGGAGCTATGGTAGGCACACAATTTGACACCAAGAATTAGCAATTAACGAGTGCAGATTAGCGATTGTTCAATCCGGATCCAAAGTACAAATCATAGCTGCTGGCTAAGATGTGTCGAGACGTAGCGCAACAAGGTTAAAACAAAGGACGATCGAAAGAACGCACAGAACAAGCAAATAACACGGATTTTGCGTTTTTCCTGAATTTTCCCCTGATTTTCCTAAAAGGCACTAGTAGGAATCAAACTTTTTAATTTTTTTTCACTATTTTTTATAATTTTCTCTGAATAAGGATAAAAAAAGATGCAACCACAAAAATTGGCACCTACAACTAAGGTCGGATGTGGTCTACAGAAATACAGCACGTTCTCTGAAAAGCTTGCAAAAACTTTGACAATTTTTTTCTTTATTTTCCTGACTTTTTTGGCAATTTTGATGAAACCAAACAGGGCGAAGCAATCTGTTGTTGAGCATGGGTAACAGTTGCAAGATGAACCTGTGCTGATAGATGAACATGTGGAGCTATGGGTAGGCACACAATGTGACATCAAGGATTAGCAATTAACGAGTGTAGATTAGCGATTGTTCAATCCGGATCCAAAGTACAAATCACAGCTGCTGGCTAAGACGTGTCGAGACGTAGCGCAACAAGGTGAAAACAAAGGACGATGGAAAGAACGCACAGAACAAGCAAATAACAAGGATTTTTCCTTTTTCATGAATTTTTCCCTGATTTTTCCAAAAGGCACTAGTGGGAATCAAACTTTTTTAGTTTTTCACTATTTTTTTATAATTTTCTCTGAATAAGGATAAAAAAAGATGCAACCACAGAAATTGGCACCTACAACTGAGGTGGGATGTGGTCTACAGAAATACAGCACATTCCCTGAAAAGCGTGCAAAAACTTTGATAATTTTTTCTCTGTATTTCCCTGAATTTTTCTGGCAATTTTGATGAAACCAAACAGGGCGAAGCAATCTGTTGTTGAGCGTGGGTAACAGTTGCAAGATGAACCTGTGCTGATAGAAGAATATGTGGAGCTATGGGTAGGCACATAATTTAATAGCAAGAATTAGCAATTAACGAGTGCAGATTAGCGATTGTTCAATCCGCATCCAAAGTACAAATCATAGCTGCTGGCTAAGATATGTCGAGACGTAGCACAACAAGGTGAAAACAAAGGACGATGGAAAGAACGCACAGAACAAGCAAATAACACGGATTTTGCCTTTTTCCTTGATTTTCCCAAAAGGCACTAGTAGGAATCAAACTTTTTAATTTTTCACTATTTTTATAATTTTCTCTGAACAAGGATCAAAAAAGTTGCAACCACAAAAATTGGCACCTACAACTAAGGTGGGATGTGGTCTACAGAAATACAGCACGTTCTCTGAAAAGCGTGCAAAAACTTTGACAATTTTTTTCTGTATTTTCCTGAATTTTTCTGGCAATTTTGATGAAACCAAACAGGGCGAAGCAATCTGTTGTTGAGCGTGGGTAACAGTTGCAAGATTTACCTGTGCTGATAGAAGAATATGTGGAGCTATGGTAGGCACACAATTTGACAGCAAGAATTAGCAATTAACGAGTGCAGATTAGCGATTGTTCAATCCGGATCCAAAGTACAAATCATGGCTGCTGGCTAAGATGTGTCGAGACGTAGCGTAACAAGGTGAAAACAAAGGATGATGGAAAGAACGCACAGAACAAGCAAATAACACGGATTTTTCCTTTTTCATGAATTTTTCCCTGATTTTTCCAAAAGGCACTAGTGGGAATCAAACTTTTTTAGTTTTTCACTATTTTTTTATAATTTTCTCTGAATAAGGATCAAAAAAGATGCAACCACAGAAATTGGCACCTACAACTGAGGTGGGATGTGGTCTACAGAAATACAGCACATTCCCTGAAAAGCGTGCAAAAACTTTGACAATTTTTTCTCTGTATTTCCCTGAATTTTTCTGGCAATTTTGATGAAACCAAACAGGGCGAAGCAATCTGTTGTTGAGCGTGGGTAACAGTTGCAAGATGAACCTGTGCTGATAGAAGAATATGTGGAGCTATGGGTAGGCACACAATTTAATAGCAAGAATTAGCAATTAACGAGTGCAGATTAGCGATTGTTCAATCCGCATCCAAAGTACAAATCATAGCTGCTGGCTAAGATATGTCGAGACGTAGCACAACAAGGTGAAAACAAAGGACGATGGAAAGAACGCACAGAACAAGCAAATAACACGGATTTTGCCTTTTTCCTTGATTTTCCCAAAAGGCACTAGTAGGAATCAAACTTTTTAATTTTTTCACTATTTTTATAATTTTCTCTGAACAAGGATCAAAAAAGTTGCAACCACAAAAATTGGCACCTACAACTAAGGTGGGATGTGGTCTACAGAAATACAGCACGTTCTCTGAAAAGCGTGCAAAAACTTTGACAATTTTTTTCTGTATTTTCCTGAATTTTTCTGGCAATTTTGATGAAACCAAACAGGGCGAAGCAATCTGTTGTTGAGCGTGGGTAACAGTTGCAAGATTTACCTGTGCTGATAGAAGAATATGTGGAGCTATGGTAGGCACACAATTTGACAGCAAGAATTAGCAATTAACGAGTGCAGATTAGCGATTGTTCAATCCGGATCCAAAGTACAAATCATGGCTGCTGGCTAAGATGTGTCGAGACGTAGCGTAACAAGGTGAAAACAAAGGATGATGGAAAGAACGCACAGAACAAGCAAATAACACGGATTTTTCCTTTTTCATGAATTTTTCCCTGATTTTTCCAAAAGGCACTAGTGGGAATCAAACTTTTTTATTTTTTCACTATTTTTTTATAATTTTCTCTGAATAAGGATCAAAAAAGATGCAACCACAGAAATTGGCACCTACAACTGAGGTGGGATGTGGTCTACAAAAATACAGCACATTCCCTGAAAAGCGTGCAAAAACTTTGACAATTTTTTCTCTGTATTTCCCTGAATTTTTCTGGCAATTTTGATGAAACCAAACAGGGCGAAGCAATCTGTTGTTGAGCGTGGGTAACAGTTGCAAGATGAACCTGTGCTGATAGAAGAATATGTGGAGCTATGGGTAGGCACACAATTTGACAACAAGAATTAGCAATTAACGAGTGCAGATTAGCGATTGTTCAATCCGGATCCAAAGTACAAATCATAGCTGCTGGCTAAGATGTGTTGAGACGTAGCACAACAAGGTGAAAACAAAGGACGATGGAAAGAACGCACAGAACAAGCAAATAACACGGATTTTGCCTTTTTCCTGAATTTTCCCCTGATTTTCCCAAAAGGCACTAGTAGGAATCAAACTTTTTAATTTTTTCACTATTTTTTATAATTTTCTCTGAACAAGGATCAAAAAAGTTGCAACCACAAAAATTGGCACCTACAACTAAGGTGGGATGTGGTCTACAGAAATACAGCACGTTCTCTGAAAAGCGTGCAAAAACTTTGACAATTTTTTTTCTTTATTTTCCTGAATTTTTCTGGCAATTTTGATGAAACCAAACAGGGCGAAGCAATCTGTTGTTGAGCGTGGGTAACAGTTGCAAGATGAACCTGTGCTGACAGAAGAATATGTGGAGCTATGGTAGGCACACAATTTGACACCAAGAATTAGCAATTAACGAGTGCAGATTAGCGATTGTTCAATCCGGATCCAAAGTACAAATCATAGCTGCTGGCTAAGATGTGTCGAGACGTAGCGCAACAAGGTTAAAACAAAGGACGATCGAAAGAACGCACAGAACAAGCAAATAACACGGATTTTGCGTTTTTCCTGAATTTTCCCCTGATTTTCCTAAAAGGCACTAGTAGGAATCAAACTTTTTAATTTTTTTTCACTATTTTTTATAATTTTCTCTGAATAAGGATAAAAAAAGATGCAACCACAAAAATTGGCACCTACAACTAAGGTCGGATGTGGTCTACAGAAATACAGCACGTTCTCTGAAAAGCTTGCAAAAACTTTGACAATTTTTTTCTTTATTTTCCTGACTTTTTTGGCAATTTTGATGAAACCAAACAGGGCGAAGCAATCTGTTGTTGAGCATGGGTAACAGTTGCAAGATGAACCTGTGCTGATAGATGAACATGTGGAGCTATGGGTAGGCACACAATGTGACATCAAGGATTAGCAATTAACGAGTGTAGATTAGCGATTGTTCAATCCGGATCCAAAGTACAAATCACAGCTGCTGGCTAAGACGTGTCGAGACGTAGCGCAACAAGGTGAAAACAAAGGACGATGGAAAGAACGCACAGAACAAGCAAATAACAAGGATTTTTCCTTTTTCATGAATTTTTCCCTGATTTTTCCAAAAGGCACTAGTGGGAATCAAACTTTTTTAGTTTTTCACTATTTTTTTTATAATTTTCTCTGAATAAGGATAAAAAAAGATGCAACCACAGAAATTGGCACCTACAACTGAGGTGGGATGTGGTCTACAGAAATACAGCACATTCCCTGAAAAGCGTGCAAAAACTTTGATAATTTTTTCTCTGTATTTCCCTGAATTTTTCTGGCAATTTTGATGAAACCAAACAGGGCGAAGCAATCTGTTGTTGAGCGTGGTTAACAGTTGCAAGATGAACCTGTGCTGATAGAAGAATATGTGGAGCTATGGGTAGGCACATAATTTAATAGCAAGAATTAGCAATTAACGAGTGCAGATTAGCGATTGTTCAATCTGGATCCAAAATACAAATCATAGCTGCTGGCTAAGATATGTCGAGACGTAGCACAACAAGGTGAAAACAAAGGACGATGGAAAGAACGCACAGAACAAGCAAATAACACGGATTTTGCCTTTTTCCTTGATTTTCCCAAAAGGCACTAGTAGGAATCAAACTTTTTAATTTTTTCACTATTTTTTATAATTTTCTCTGAACAAGGATCAAAAAAGTTGCAACCACAAAAATTGGCACCTACAACTAAGGTGGGATGTGGTCTACAGAAATACAGCACGTTCTCTGAAAAGCGTGCAAAAACTTTGACAATTTTTTTTCTGTATTTTCCTGAATTTTTCTGGCAATTTTGATGAAACCAAACAGGGCGAAGCAATCTGTTGTTGAGCGTGGGTAACAGTTGCAAGATTTACCTGTGCTGATAGAAGAATATGTGGAGCTATGGTAGGCACACAATTTGACAGCAAGAATTAGCAATTAACGAGTGCAGATTAGCGATTGTTCAATCCGGATCCAAAGTACAAATCATGGCTGCTGGCTAATATGTGTTGAGACGTAGCGTAACAAGGTGAAAACAAAGGACGATGAAAAGAACGCACAGAACAAGCAAATAACACGGATTTTGCGTTTTTCCTGAATTTTCCCCTGATTTTCCTAAAAGGCACTAGTAGGAATCAAACTTTTTAATTTTTTCACTATTTTTTATAATTTTCTCTGAACAAGGATCAAAAAAGATGCAACCACAAAAATTGGCACCTACAACTAAGGTGGGATGTGGTCTACAGAAATACAGCACGTTCTCTGAAAAGCGTGCAAAAACTTTGACAATTTTTTTTCTGTATTTTCGTGAATTTTTCTAGCAATTTTGATGAAACCAAACAGGGCGAAGCAATCTGTTGTTGAGTGTGGGTAACAGTTGCAAGATGAACCTGTGCTGATAGAAGAATATGTGGAGCTATGGTAGGCACACAATTTGACAGCAAGAATTAGCAATTAACGAGTGCAGATTAGCGATTGTTCAATACGGATCCAAAGTACAAATCATAGCTGCTGGCTAAGATGTGTCGAGACGTAGCGCAACAAGGTGAAAACAAAGGACGATGGAAAGAACGCACAGAACAAGCAAATAACACGGATTTTGCGTTTTTCATGAATTTTCCCCTGATTTTCCTAAAAGGCACTAGTACGAATCAAACTTTTTAATTTTTTTCAATATTTTTTATAATTTTCTCTGAACAAGGATCAAAAAAGATGCAACCACAAAAATTAGCACCTACAACTAAGGTGGGATGTGGTCTACAGAAATACAGCGCGTTCTCTGAAAAGCGTGCAAAAACTTTGACAATTTTTTTTAATTTTCCTAAATTTTTTTAGGCAATTTTGATGAAACCAAACAGGGTGAAGCAATCTGTTGTTCAGCGAGGGTAACATTTGCAAGATGAACCTGTGTTGATAGAAGAATATGTGGAGCTATGAGTAGGCACACAATATGACTGCAAGGATTAGCAATTATCTAGTGCAGATTAGCGATTGTTCAATCTGGATCCAAAGTACAAATCACAGCTGCTGGCTAAGACGTGTCGAGACGTAGCCCAACAAGGTAAAAACAAAGGATGATGGAAAGAACGCACAGAAAAAGCAAATAACACGGATTTTTCCTTTTTCCTGAATTTTTCCCTGATTTTTCCAAAAAGCACTTGTAGGAATCAAACTTTTTTATTTTTTCACTATTTTTTTATAATATTCTCTGAACAAGGATCAAAAAAGATGCAACCACAAAAATTGGCACCTACAACTGAGGTGGGATGTGGTCTACAAAATACAACACGTTCTCTGAAAAGCGTGCAAAATCTTTGACATTTTTTATCTTTATTTTCCTGATTTTTGGCAATTTTGATGAAACCAAACAGGGCGAAGCAATCTGTTGTTGAGCGTGGGTAACAGTTTCAAGATGAACCTGTGCTGATAGAAGAATATGTGGAGCTATGGGTAGGCACACAATTTGACAGCAAGAATTAGCAATTAACGAGTGCAGATTTTTGATTGTTCAATCCGGATCCAGAGTACAAATCACAGCTGCTGGCTAAGATGTGTTGAGACGTAGCGCAACATGGTGAAAACAAAGGACGACGGATAGAACGCACAGAACAAGCAAATAACACGGATTTTGCCTTTTTCCTTGATTTTCCCAAAAGGCACTAGTAGGAATCAAACTTTTTAATTTTTTCACTATTTTTTTATAATTTTCTCTGAACAAGGATCAAAAAAGATACAACCACAAAAATTGGCACCTACAACTGAGGTGGGATGTGGTCTACAGAAATACAGCACGTTCTCTTAAAAGCGTGCAAAAACTTTGACAATTTTTTTTATTTTCCTTAATTTTTTTGGCAATTTTGATGAAACCAAACAAGGCGAAGCAATCTGTTGGTGAGCGTGGGTAACAGTTGCAAGATGAACCTGTGCTGATAGAACAATATGGGGAGGTATGGGTAGGCACACAATATGACTGCAAGGATTAGCAATTATCGAGTGCATATTAGCGATTGTTCAATACGGATCCAAAGTACAAATGATAGCTGCTGGCTAAGACGTGTCGAGACGTAGCGCAACAAGGTGAAAACAAAGGACGATGGAAAGAACGCAGAGAACAAGCAAATAACATGGATTTTTCCTTTTTCCTGAATTTTCCCCTGATTTTTTTTCCAAAAGGCACTAGTAGGAATCAAACTTTTCTATTTTTTCACTATTTTTTATAATTTTCTCTGAACAAGGATTAAAAAAGATGCAACCATAAAAATTGGCACCTACAACTGATTTGGGATGTGGTCTACAGAAATACAACACGTTCTCTTAAAAGCGTGCAAAAACATTGACAATTTTTTTATTTTCATGAATTTTTTTGGCAATTTTGATGAAACCAAATAGGTTGAAGCAATCTGTTGTTGAGCGTGGGTAACAATTGTAAGATAAACCTGTGTTGATAGAAGAATATGTGGAGCTATGCGTAGGCACACAATATGACTGCAAGGATTAGCAATTATCGAGTGTAGATTAGCGATTGTTCAATCCGGATCCAAAGTACAAATCACAGCTGCTGGCTAAGACGTGTCGAGACGTAGCGCAACAAGATGAAAACAAAGGACGATGGAAAGAACGCACAGAACAAGCAAATAACAAGGATTTTTCCTTTTTCATGAATTTTTCCCTGATTTTTCCAAAAGGCACTAGTGGGAATCAAACTTTTTTAGTTTTTCACTATTTTTTTATAATTTTCTCTGAATAAGGATCAAAAAAGATGCAACCACAGAAATTGGCACCTACAACTGAGGTGGGATGTGGTCTACAGAAATACAGCACGTTCCCTGAAAAGCGTGCAAAAACTTTGACAATTTTTTCTCTGTATTTCCCTGAATTTTTCTGGCAATTTTGATGAAACCAAACAGGGCGAAGCAATCTGTTGTTGAGCGTGGGTAACAGTTGCAAGATGAACCTGTGCTGATAGAAGAATATGTGGAGCTATGGGTAGGCACACAATTTAATAGCAAGAATTAGCAATTAACGAGTGCAGATTAGCGATTGTTCAATCCGCATCCAAAGTACAAATCATAGCTGCTGGCTAAGATATGTCGAGACGTAGCACAACAAGGTGAAAACAAAGGACGATGGAAAGAACGCACAGAACAAGCAAATAACACGGATTTTGCCTTTTTCCTTGATTTTCCCAAAAGGCACTAGTAGGAATCAAACTTTTTAATTTTTTCACTATTTTTATAATTTTCTCTGAACAAGGATCAAAAAAGTTGCAACCACAAAAATTGGCACCTACAACTAAGGTGGGATGTGGTCTATAGAAATACAGCACGTTCTCTGAAAAGCGTGCAAAAACTTTGACAATTTTTTTCTGTATTTTCCTGAATTTTTCTGGCAATTTTGATGAAACCAAACAGGGCGAAGCAATCTGTTGTTGAGCGTGGGTAACAGTTGCAAGATTTACCTGTGCTGATAGAAGAATATGTGGAGCTATGGTAGGCACACAATTTGACAGCAAGAATTAGCAATTAACGAGTGCAGATTAGCGATTGTTCAATCCGGATCCAAAGTACAAATCATGGCTGCTGGCTAAGATGTGTCGAGACGTAGCGTAACAAGGTGAAAACAAAGGATGATGGAAAGAACGCACAGAACAAGCAAATAACACGGATTTTTCCTTTTTCATGAATTTTTCCCTGATTTTTCCAAAAGGCACTAGTGGGAATCAAACTTTTTTATTTTTTCACTATTTTTTTATAATTTTCTCTGAATAAGGATCAAAAAAGATGCAACCACAGAAATTGGCACCTACAACTGAGGTGGGATGTGGTCTACAAAAATACAGCACATTCCCTGAAAAGCGTGCAAAAACTTTGACAATTTTTTCTCTGTATTTCCCTGAATTTTTCTGGCAATTTTGATGAAACCAAACAGGGCGAAGCAATCTGTTGTTGAGCGTGGGTAACAGTTGCAAGATGAACCTGTGCTGATAGAAGAATATGTGGAGCTATGGGTAGGCACACAATTTGACAACAAGAATTAGCAATTAACGAGTGCAGATTAGCGATTGTTCAATCCGGATCCAAAGTACAAATCATAGCTGCTGGCTAAGATGTGTTGAGACGTAGCACAACAAGGTGAAAACAAAGGACGATGGAAAGAACGCACAGAACAAGCAAATAACACGGATTTTGCCTTTTTCCTGAATTTTCCCCTGATTTTCCCAAAAGGCACTAGTAGGAATCAAACTTTTTAATTTTTTCACTATTTTTTATAATTTTCTCTGAACAAGGATCAAAAAAGTTGCAACCACAAAAATTGGCACCTACAACTAAGGTGGGATGTGGTCTACAGAAATACAGCACGTTCTCTGAAAAGCGTGCAAAAACTTTGACAATTTTTTTTCTTTATTTTCCTGAATTTTTCTGGCAATTTTGATGAAACCAAACAGGGCGAAGCAATCTGTTGTTGAGCGTGGGTAACAGTTGCAAGATGAACCTGTGCTGACAGAAGAATATGTGGAGCTATGGTAGGCACACAATTTGACACCAAGAATTAGCAATTAACGAGTGCAGATTAGCGATTGTTCAATCCGGATCCAAAGTACAAATCATAGCTGCTGGCTAAGATGTGTCGAGACGTAGCGCAACAAGGTTAAAACAAAGGACGATCGAAAGAACGCACAGAACAAGCAAATAACACGGATTTTGCGTTTTTTCCTGAATTTTCCCCTGATTTTCCTAAAAGGCACTAGTAGGAATCAAACTTTTTAATTTTTTTTCACTATTTTTTATAATTTTCTCTGAATAAGGATAAAAAAAGATGCAACCACAAAAATTGGCACCTACAACTAAGGTCGGATGTGGTCTACAGAAATACAGCACGTTCTCTGAAAAGCTTGCAAAAACTTTGACAATTTTTTTCTTTATTTTCCTGACTTTTTGGCAATTTTGATGAAACCAAACAGGGCGAAGCAATCTGTTGTTGAGCATGGGTAACAGTTGCAAGATGAACCTGTGCTGATAGATGAACATGTGGAGCTATGGGTAGGCACACAATGTGACATCAAGGATTAGCAATTAACGAGTGTAGATTAGCGATTGTTCAATCCGGATCCAAAGTACAAATCACAGCTGCTGGCTAAGACGTGTCGAGACGTAGCGCAACAAGGTGAAAACAAAGGACGATGGAAAGAACGCACAGAACAAGCAAATAACAAGGATTTTTCCTTTTTCATGAATTTTTCCCTGATTTTTCCAAAAGGCACTAGTGGGAATCAAACTTTTTTAGTTTTTCACTATTTTTTTTATAATTTTCTCTGAATAAGGATAAAAAAAGATGCAACCACAGAAATTGGCACCTACAACTGAGGTGGGATGTGGTTTACAGAAATACAGCACATTCCCTGAAAAGCGTGCAAAAACTTTGATAATTTTTTCTCTGTATTTCCCTGAATTTTTCTGGCAATTTTGATGAAACCAAACAGGGCGAAGCAATCTGTTGTTGACCGTGGGTAACAGTTGCAAGATGAACCTGTGCTGATAGAAGAATATGTGGAGCTATGGGTAGGCACATAATTTAATAGCAAGAATTAGCAATTAACGAGTGCAGATTAGCGATTGTTCAATCTGGATCCAAAATACAAATCATAGCTGCTGGCTAAGATATGTCGAGACGTAGCACAACAAGGTGAAAACAAAGGACGATGGAAAGAACGCACAGAACAAGCAAATAACACGGATTTTGCCTTTTTCCTTGATTTTCCCAAAAGGCACTAGTAGGAATCAAACTTTTTAATTTTTTCACTATTTTTTATAATTTTCTCTGAACAAGGATCAAAAAAGTTGCAACCACAAAAATTGGCACCTACAACTAAGGTGGGATGTGGTCTACAGAAATACAGCACGTTCTCTGAAAAGCGTGCAAAAACTTTGACAATTTTTTTTCTGTATTTTCCTGAATTTTTCTGGCAATTTTGATGAAACCAAACAGGGCGAAGCAATCTGTTGTTGAGCGTGGGTAACAGTTGCAAGATTTACCTGTGCTGATAGAAGAATATGTGGAGCTATGGTAGGCACACAATTTGACAGCAAGAATTAGCAATTAACGAGTGCAGATTAGCGATTGTTCAATCCGGATCCAAAGTACAAATCATGGCTGCTGGCTAAGATGTGTTGAGACGTAGCGTAACAAGGTGAAAACAAAGGACGATGAAAAGAACGCACAGAACAAGCAAATAACACGGATTTTGCGTTTTTCCTGAATTTTCCCCTGATTTTCCTAAAAGGCACTAGTAGGAATCAAACTTTTTAATTTTTTCACTATTTTTTATAATTTTCTCTGAACAAGGATCAAAAAAGATGCAACCACAAAAATTGGCACCTACAACTAAGGTGGGATGTGGTCTACAGAAATACAGCACGTTCTCTGAAAAGCGTGCAAAAACTTTGACAATTTTTTTTCTGTATTTTCGTGAATTTTTCTAGCAATTTTGATGAAACCAAACAGGGCGAAGCAATCTGTTGTTGAGTGTGGGTAACAGTTGCAAGATGAACCTGTGCTGATAGAAGAATATGTGGAGCTATGGTAGGCACACAATTTGACAGCAAGAATTAGCAATTAACGAGTGCAGATTAGCGATTGTTCAATACGGATCCAAAGTACAAATCATAGCTGCTGGCTAAGATGTGTCGAGACGTAGCGCAACAAGGTGAAAACAAAGGACGATGGAAAGAACGCACAGAACAAGCAAATAACACGGATTTTGCGTTTTTCATGAATTTTCCCCTGATTTTCCTAAAAGGCACTAGTACGAATCAAACTTTTTAATTTTTTTCAATATTTTTTATAATTTTCTCTGAACAAGGATCAAAAAAGATGCAACCACAAAAATTAGCACCTACAACTAAGGTGGGATGTGGTCTACAGAAATACAGCGCGTTCTCTGAAAAGCGTGCAAAAACTTTGACAATTTTTTTTAATTTTCCTAAATTTTTTTAGGCAATTTTGATGAAACCAAACAGGGTGAAGCAATCTGTTGTTCAGCGAGGGTAACATTTGCAAGATGAACCTGTGTTGATAGAAGAATATGTGGAGCTATGAGTAGGCACACAATATGACTGCAAGGATTAGCAATTATCTAGTGCAGATTAGCGATTGTTCAATCTGGATCCAAAGTACAAATCACAGCTGCTGGCTAAGACGTGTCGAGACGTAGCCCAACAAGGTAAAAACAAAGGATGATGGAAAGAACGCACAGAAAAAGCAAATAACACGGATTTTTCCTTTTTCCTGAATTTTTCCCTGATTTTTCCAAAAAGCACTTGTAGGAATCAAACTTTTTTATTTTTTCACTATTTTTTTATAATATTCTCTGAACAAGGATCAAAAAAGATGCAACCACAAAAATTGGCACCTACAACTGAGGTGGGATGTGGTCTACAAAATACAACACGTTCTCTGAAAAGCGTGCAAAATCTTTGACATTTTTTATCTTTATTTTCCTGATTTTTTGGCAATTTTGATGAAACCAAACAGGGCGAAGCAATCTGTTGTTGAGCGTGGGTAACAGTTTCAAGATGAACCTGTGCTGATAGAAGAATATGTGGAGCTATGGGTAGGCACACAATTTGACAGCAAGAATTAGCAATTAACGAGTGCAGATTTTTGATTGTTCAATCCGGATCCAAAGTACAAATCACAGCTGCTGGCTAAGATGTGTTGAGACGTAGCGCAACATGGTGAAAACAAAGGACGACGGATAGAACGCACAGAACAAGCAAATAACACGGATTTTGCCTTTTTCCTTGATTTTCCCAAAAGGCACTAGTAGGAATCAAACTTTTTAATTTTTTCACTATTTTTTTATAATTTTCTCTGAACAAGGATCAAAAAAGATACAACCACAAAAATTGGCACCTACAACTGAGGTGGGATGTGGTCTACAGAAATACAGCACGTTCTCTTAAAGCGTGCAAAAACTTTGACAATTTTTTTTATTTTTCCTTAATTTTTTTGGCAATTTTGATGAAACCAAACAAGGCGAAGCAATCTGTTGGTGAGCGTGGGTAACAGTTGCAAGATGAACCTGTGCTGATAGAACAATATGGGGAGGTATGGGTAGGCACACAATATGACTGCAAGGATTAGCAATTATCGAGTGCATATTAGCGATTGTTCAATACGGATCCAAAGTACAAATGATAGCTGCTGGCTAAGACGTGTCGAGACGTAGCGCAACATGGTGAAAACAAAGGACGATGGAAAGAACGCAGAGAACAAGCAAATAACATGGATTTTTCCTTTTTCCTGAATTTTCCCCTGATTTTTTTTCCAAAAGGCACTAGTAGGAATCAAACTTTTCTATTTTTTCACTATTTTTTATAATTTTCTCTGAACAAGGATTAAAAAAGATGCAACCATAAAAATTGGCACCTACAACTGATTTGGGATGTGGTCTACAGAAATACAACACGTTCTCTTAAAAGCGTGCAAAAACATTGACAATTTTTTTATTTTCATGAATTTTTTTGGCAATTTTGATGAAACCAAATAGGTTGAAGCAATCTGTTGTTGAGCGTGGGTAACAATTGTAAGATAAACCTGTGTTGATAGAAGAATATGTGGAGCTATGCGTAGGCACACAATATGACTGCAAGGATTAGCAATTATCGAGTGTAGATTAGCGATTGTTCAATCCGGATCCAAAGTACAAATCATAGCTGCTGGCTAAGACATGTCGAGACGTAGCGCAACAAGATGAAAACAAAGGACGATGGAAAGAACGCACAGAACAAGCAAATAACACGGATTTTCATTTTTCTGAATTTTTCCCTTATTTTTCCAAAAGGCACTAGTAGGAATCAAACTTTTTTATTTTTTCACTATTTTTTATAATTTTCTCTGAACAAGGATCAAAAAAGATACAACCACAAAAATTGGCACTGACAACTGAGGTGGGATGTGGTGTACAGAAATATAGCACGTTCTCTTAAAAGCGTGCAAAAACTTTGACAATTTTTTTATTTTCCTGAATTTTTTTGGCAATTTTGATGAAACCAAACAGGGTGAAGCAATCTGTTGGTGAGCGTGGGTAACAGTTGCAAGATGAACCTGTGCTGATAGAACAATATAGGGAGCTATGGGTAGGCACGCAATATGACTGCAAGGATTAGCAATTATCGAGTGCATATTAGCGATTGTTCAATCCGGATCCAAAGTACAAATGACAGCTGCTGGCTAAGACGTGTCGAGACGTAGCGCAACAAGGTGAAAACAAAGGACGATGGAAAGAACGCACAGAACAAGCAAATAACACGGATTTTTCCTTTTTCTGAATTTTCTCATGATTTTCCCAAAATGCACTAGTAGGAATCAAACTTTTTTATTTTTTCACTATTGTTTATAATTTTCTCTGAACAAGGATTAAAAAAGATGCAACCACAAAAATTGGCACCTACAACTGAGGTGGGATGTGGTCTACAGAAATACAACACGTTCTCTTAAAAGCGTGCAAAAACTTTGACAATTTTTTTTATTTTTCTGAATTTTTTTGGCAATTTTGATGAAACCAAACAGGGTGAAGCAATCCGTTGTTGAGCGTGGGTAACAATTGCAAGATAAACCTGTGTTGGTAGAAGAATATGTGGAGCTATGCGTAGGCACATAATATGACTACAAGGATTAGCAATTATCGAGTGCAGATTAGCGATTGTTCAATCCGGATCCAAAGTACAGATCACAGCTGCTGGCTAAGACGTGTCGAGACGTAGCGCAACAAGATGAAAACTTTGACGTAGCGCAACAAGGTGAAAACAAAGGACGACAGAAAGAACGCATAGAACAAGCAAATAACACAGATTTTTTTTTCTGAATTTTCTCATGATTTTCCCAAAATGCACTAATAGGAATCAAATTTTTTAATTTTTTCACTATTTTTTATAATTTTCTCTGAACAAGGATCAAAAAAGATGGAACCACAAAAATTGGCACCTACAACTGAGGTGCGATGTGGTCTACAGAAATACAGCACGATCTCTAAAAAGCGTGCAAAAACTTTGACAATTTTTTTTACTTTCCTAAATTTTTTTGGCAATTCTGATGAAACCAAACTGGGTGAAGCAATCTGTTGTTGAGCGTGGGTAACAGTTGCAAGATGAACCTGTGCTGATAGAACAATATGGGGAGCTATGGGTAGGCACACAATATGACTGCAAGGATTAGCAATTATCGAGTGCATATTAGCGATTGTTCAATCTGGATCCAAAGTACAAATGACAGCTGCTGGCTAAGACGTGTCGAGACGTAGCGCAACAAGGTGAAAACAAAGGACGATGGAAACAACGCACAGAACAAGCAAATAACACAGATTTTTCCTTTTTCCTGAATTTTCCCCTGATTTTGCCAAAAGGCACTAGTAGGAATCAAACTTTTTAATTTTTTCACTATTTTTCATAATTTTCTCTGAACAAGGATCAAAAAAGATGCAACCACAAAAATTAGCACCTACAACTGAGGTGGGATGTGGTCTACAGAATACAGCACGTTCACTGAAAAGCGTGCAAAAACTTTGACATTTTTCATCTTTATTTTCCTGATTTTTTTGGCAATTTTGATGAAACCAAACAGGGCGAAGCAATCTGTTGTTGAGCGTGGGTAACAGTGGCGAGATGAACCAGTGCTGATAGAAGAATATGTGGAGCTATGGGTAGACACACAATATGACAGCATGGATTAGCAATTAACGAGTGCAGATTAGCGATTGTTCAATCCGTATCCAAAGTACAAATCACAGCTGCTCGCAAAGATGTGTCGAGACGTAGCGCAACAAGGTGAAAACAAAGGACGATGGAAAGAACGCACAGAACAAGCAAATAACACAGACTTTTCCTTTTTCCTGAATTTTCCCCTGATTTTTTCCAAAAGGCACTAGTAGGAATCAAACTTTTTTATTTTTTCACTATTTTTTTATAATTTTCTCTGAACAAGGATCAAAAAAGATGCAACCACAAAAATTGGCACCTACAACTGAGGTGGGATGTGGTCTACAGAATACAGCACGTTCTCTAAAAAGCATGCAAAAACTTTGACATTTTTCATCTTTATTTTCCTGATTTTTTGGCAATTTTGATGAAACCAAACAGGGCGAAGCAATCTATTGTTGAGCGTGGGTAACAGTTGCGAGATGAACCAGTGCTGATAGAAGAATATGTGGAGCTATCAGTAGACACACAATATGACAGCATGGATTAGCAATTAACGAGTGCAGATTAGCGATTGTTCAATCCGCATCCAAAGTACAAAACACAGCTGCTGGCTAAGACGAGTCGAGACGTAGCGCAACAAGGTGAAAACAAAGGACGACTAAAAGAACGCACAAAACAAGCAAATAACACGGATTTTTCCTTTTTCCTGAATTTTCCCCTGATTTTCCCAAAATGCACTAGTGGAAATCAAACTTTTTTATTTTTTAAATATTTTTTATAATTTTCTCTGAACAAGGATCAAAAAAGATGCAACCATAAAAATTGGCACCTACAACTGAGGTGGGATGTGGTCTACAGAAATACAGCACGTTCTATTAAAAGCGTGCAAAAACTTTGACAATTTTTTTTTATTTTCCTGAATTTTTGTGGCAATTTTGATGAAACCAAACAGGATGAAGCAATCTGTTGTTGAGCGTGGGTAACAGTTGCAAGATGAACCTTTGCTGATAGAACAATATGGGGAGCTATGGGTAGGCACACAAAAAAATTTAGGAAAGTAAAAAAATTGTATAAGTTTTTGCACGCTTTTCAGAGATCGTGCTGTATTTGTGTAGACCACATCCCACCTCAGTTGTAGGTGCCAATTTTTGTCGTGGCATCTTTTTTGATCCTTGTTCAGAGAAAATGATAAAAAATAGTGAAAAAATTAAAAAATTTGATTCCTACTAGTGCATTTTAGGAAAATTATGAGATAATTCAGAAAAAAGGAAAAATCCGTGTTATTTGCTTGTTCTGTGCGTTCTTTCCGTCGTCCTTTGTTTTCACCTTGTTGCGCTACGTCAAAGTTTGTGTGCCTACCCATAGTTTGTGTGCCAATTTTTGTGGTTGCATCTTTTTTATCCTTGTTCAGAGAAAATTATAAAAAAATAGTGAAAAAATAAAAAACTTTGATTCCTACTAGTGCCTTTTGGAAAAATTCAGGAAAAAGAAAAAATCTGTGTTATTTGCTTATTCTGTACGTTCTTTCCATCGTCCTTTGTTTTCACCTTGTTGCGCTACGTCTCAAAGCGTCTTAGCCAGCAGCTGTGATTTGTACTTTGGATCCGGATTGAACAATCGCTAATCTACTCTCGTTAATTGCTAATCCTTGCTGTTATATTGTGTGCTTACCCATAGCTCCATATATTCTTCTATCAGCACAGGTTCATCTTGCAACTGTTACCCATCAAAATTGCCAAAAAAATCCAGGAAAATAAAGAAAAAATTTGTTAAAGTTTTTGCACGCTTTTCAGAGAACGTGTTGTATTTCTTAGACCGCATCCCATCTCAGTTGTAGGTGCCAATTTTTGTGGTTACATCTTTTCTTATCCTTGTTCAGAGAAAATTATAAAAAAATAGTGAAAAAATAAAAAAGTTTGATTCCTACAAGTGCCTTTTGGAAAAATCAGGGAAAAATTCAGGAAAAAGGAAAAATCTATGTTATTTGCTTGTTCTGTGTGTTCTTTCTGTCATCCTTTGTTTTCACCTCGTTGCGCTACGTCTTGACACGTCTTAGCCAGCAGCTGTGATTTGTACTTTGGATCCGGATTGAACAATCGCTAATCTGCACTCGTTAATTGCTAATCCTTGCTGTCATATTGTGTGCCTACCCATAGCTCCACATATTCTTCTATCAGCACAGGTTCATCTTGCAACTGTTACCCACGCTCAACAACAGATTGCTTCGATCTGTTTGGTTTCATCAAAATTGCCAAAAAAATTCAGGAAAATAAAGAAAAAAATTGTCAAAGTTTTTGCACGCTTTTCAGAGAACGTGTTGTATTTCTATAGACCACATCCCACCTCAGTTGTAGGTGCCAATTTTTGTGGTTGCATCTTTTTTGATCCTTGTTCAGAGAAAATTATAAAAAAATAGTGAAAAAATAAAAAAGTTTGATTCCTACTAGTGCCTTTTGGAAAAATTCAGGAAAAAGAAAAAGTCCGTGTTATTTGCTTATTCTGTACGTTCTTTCCATCGTCCTTTGTTTTCACCTTATTGCGCTACGTCTCGACACGTCTTAGCCAGCGGCTGTGATTTGTACTTTGGATCCGGATTGAACAATCGCTATTCTGCACTCGTTAATTGCTAATCCTTGTTATCATGTTGTGTGGCTACACATAGCTCCACATATTCTTCTATCAGCACTGGTTCATCTCGCAACTGTTACCCACGCTCAACAATAGATTGCTTCGCCCTGTTTGGTTTCATCAAAATTGCCAAAAAAATTCAGGAAAATAAAGAAAAAAATTGTCAAAGTTTTTGCACGCTTTTCAGAGAATGTGCTGTATTTCTATAGACCACATCCCATCTAAGTTGTAGGTGCCAATTTTTGTGGTTGCATCTTTTTTTATCCTTGTTCAGAGAAAATTATAAAAAAATAGTGAAAAAATAAAAAAGTTTGATTCCTACTAGTGCCTTTTGGAAAAATTTAGGAAAAAGAAAAAATCCATGTTATTTGCTTATTCTGTACGTTCTTTCCATCGTCCTTTGTTTTCACCTTGTTGCGCTACGTCTCGACACGTCTTAGCCAGCGGTTGTGATTTGTACTTTGGATCCGGATTGAACAATCGCTAATCTGCACTCGTTAATTGCTAATCCTTGCTGTCATATTGTGTGCCTACCCATAGCTCCACATATTCTTCTATTAGCACTGGTTCATCTCGCAACTGTTTCCCACGCTCAACAACAGATTGCTTCGCCCTGTTTGGTTTCATCAAAATTGCCAAAAAAATTTAGGAAAATAAAGAAAAAAATTGTCAAAGTTTTGGCACGCTTTTCAGAGAATGTATTGTATTTCTGTAGACCACATCCCACCTCAGTTGTAGGTGCCAATTTTTGTGGTTGCATCTTTTTTATCCTTGTTCAGAGAAAATTATAAAAAAATAGTGAAAAAATAAAAAAACTTTGATTCCTACTAGTGCCTTTTGGAAAAATTCAGGAAAAAGAAAAAATCTGTGTTATTTGCTTATTCTGTACGTTCTTTCCATCGTCCTTTGTTTTCACCTTGTTGCGCTACGTCTCAAAGCGTCTTAGCCAGCCGCTGTGATTTGTACTTTGGATCCGGATTGAACAATCGCTAATCTACACTCGTTAATTGCTAATCCTTGCCGTTATATTGTGTGCCTACCCATAGCTCCATATATTCTTCTATCAGCACAGATTCATCTTGCAACTGTTACCCATGCTCAACAACAGATTGCTTCACCCTGTTTGGTTTCATCAAAATTGTCAAAAAAATCCAGGAAAATAAAGAAAAAAATTGTTAAAGTTTTTGCACGCTTTTCAGAGAACGTGCTGTATTTCTTAGACCGCATCCCACCTTAGTTGTAGGTGCCAATTTTTGCGGTTGCATCTTTTCTTATCCTTGTTAAGAGAAAATTATAAAAAAATAGTGAAAAAATAAAAAGTTTGATTCCTACTAGTGCCTTTTGGAAAAATCAGGGGAAAATTGAGGAAAAAGGAAAAATCCACGTTATTTGCTTGTTCTATCCGTTCTTTCCATCGTCCTTTGTTTTCACCTTGTTGCGCTACGTCTTGACACGTCTTAGCTAGCAGCTGTGATTTGTACTTTGGATCCGGATTGAATAATCGCTAATCTGCACTCGTTAATTGCTAATCCTTGCTGTCATATTGTGTGCCTACCCATAGCTCCACATATTCTTCTATCAGCACAGGTTCATCTTGCAACTGTTACCCACGCTCAACAACAGATTGCTTCGCCCTGTTTGGTTTCATCAAAATTCCCAAAAAATTCAGGAAAATAAAGAAAAAAAATTGTCAAAGTTTTTGCACGCTTTTCAGAGAACGTGCTGTATTTCTATAGACCACATCCCACCTCAGTTGTAGGTGCCAATTTTTGTGGTTGCATCTTTTTTGTCCTTGTTCAGGGAAAATTATAAAAAATAGTGAAAAAATTAAAAAGTTTGATACCTACTAGTGCCTTTTGGAAAAATTCAGGAAAAAGGAAAAATCCATGTTATTTGCTTGTTCTGTGCGTTATTTCCATGGTCCTTTGCTTTCACCTTGTTGCGCAAAGTCTCGACACATCTTAGCCAGCAGCTGTGATTTCTACTTTAGATCCGGATTGAACAATCGCTAATCTGCACTCGTTAATTGCTAATCCTTGCTGTCATATTATGTGCCTACCCATAGCTCCACATATTCTTCTATCAGCACACGTTCATCTTGTAACTGTTACCCATGCTCAACAACAGATTGCTTCGCCCTATTTGGTTTCATCAAAATTGCAAAAAAAAATTTAGAAAAATAATGAAAAAAAATTGTCAAAGTTTTTGCACGCTTTTCAGAGAAAGTGTTGTATTTCTGTAGATCACATCCCACCTCAGTTGTAGTTGCCAATTTTTGTGGTTGCATCTTTTTTGATCCTTGTTCAGAGAAATTGTAAAAAAATAGTGAAAAAATAAAAAAGTTTGATTCCTACTAGTGCCTTTTGGAAAAATCAGGGAAAAATTCAAGAAAAAGGAAAAATCCATGTTTTTTGCTTTTTCTGTGCGTTCTTTCCATCGTCCTTTGTTTTCACCTTGTTGTGCTACGTCTCGACACGTCTTAGCTAGCAGCTATGATTTGTACTTTGGATCCGGATTGAACAATCGCTAATCTGCACTCGATAATTGCTAATCCTTGCAGTCATATTGTGTGCCTACCCATAGCTCCACATATTCTTCTATCAGCACAGGTTCATCTTGCAACTATTACCCACGCTCAACAATAGATTGCTTCGCCTAGTTTGGTTTCATCAAAATTGCCAAAAAAATTTAGGAAAATAAAGAAAAAAATTGTCAACTTTTTTGCACGCTTTTAAGAGAACGTGCTGTATTTCTGTAGACCACATCCCACCTCAGTTGTAGGTGCCAATTTTTGTGGTTGTATCTTTTTTGATCCTTGTTCAGAGAAAATTATAAAGAAAATAGTGAAAAAATAAAAAAGTTTGATTCCTACAAGTGCCTTTTGGAAAAATTAGGGAAAATTCAGGAAAAAGGAAAAATCCGTGTTATTTGTTTGTTTTGTGCGTTCTTTCCGTCGTCCTTTGTTTTCACCTTGTTGCGCTACGTCTCGACACATCTTAGCCAGCAACTGTGATTTGTACTTTGGATCCAGATTGAATAATCGCTAATCTGCACTCGTTAATTGCAAATCCTTGCTGTCATATTGTGTGCCTACCCATAGGTCCATATATTCTTCTATCAGCACAGGTTCATCTTGCAACTGTTATCCACACTCAACAACAGATTGCTTCGCCCTGTTTGGTTTCATCAAAATTGCCAAAAGAATTCAAGAAAATAAGGAAAAAATTGTCAAAGTTTTTGCACGCTTTTCAGAGGACGTGCTGTATTTCTGTAGACCACATCCCATCTCAGTTGTAGGTGCCAATTTTTATGGTTGCATCTTTTTTGATCCTTATTCAGAGAAAATTATAAAAAAATAGTGAAAAAATTAAAAAGTTTGATTCCTACTAGTGCCTTTTGGAAAAGTTTAAGAAAAAGAAAAAATCCGTTTTATTTGCTTGTTCTATACGTTCTTTCCATCGTCCTTTGTTTTCACGTTATTGCCCTACGTCTCGAAGCGTCTTAGGCAGCAGCTGTGATTTGGACTTTGGATCCGGATTGAACAATTGCTAATCTGCACTCGTTAGTTGCTAATCCTTGCTGTCATATTGTGTGCCTACCCATAGCTCCACATATTCTTCTATCAGCATAGGTTCATCTTGCAACTGTTACCCACGATCAACAACAGATTGCTTCGCCCTGTTTGGTTTCATCAAAATTGCCAAAAAAATCAGGAAAATAAAGAAAAAAATTATCAAAGTTTTTGCACGCTTTTCAGAGAACGTGCTGTATTTTTGTAGACCACATCCCACCTCAGTTGTAGGTGCCAATTTTTGTGGTTGCATCTTTTTTATCCTTGTTCAGAGAAAATTATAAAAAATAGTTTAAAAATAAAAAAGTTTGATATCTACTGGTGCCTTTTGGAAAAATCAGGGAAAAATTCAGGAAAAAGGAAAAATCCTTGTTATTTGCTTGTTCTGTGCGTTCTTTCCATCGTCCTTTGTTTTCACCTTGTTGCGCTACGTCTCGACACGTTTTAGCCAGGAGTGTTGGGCATTCTTAACGTCATTACCAAAAGTAGACTTAGTTTTCTAATTCTGATAACGGCGACAAAAATGCCGAACCTATCCCTCATGCCACTTAAGCCAAGTTGTCATCCCCAGCATGACATGAGAGACGCGGTATTGAAATATGCAACTGCTCTTCTAAATAAATAATAAATAAGATCTGCAAGCGCACAGATTAATACCGATGTAGCATTTGTAACCGGGAAGTATTCCAGGGTATCGTTTATTTATATTTTTACCACTGGGAAGGGATTACTAACATCAATGTTGATTATGGAATGGAATATAGGAATGAGTATCAATCATTGCATGTATAAGTGAGAGCATTCATCTATCTCTTGCATACAGGGGTACGTGTCACATAAAATATAGATAAAGTATGAATGGTGACAAAGATAATTAATCTGATCAGCTAGCCACATATAATAATGATAAGCACCTCAACAGATATTCTAGCAAGTCATTAGCATGGTATTAGGACGAACTACAAGGATATTTATTCTTAACTATAAAGTCTAGCATATCATAGTTAGTGCAAGTACACTTGGCAATCATTGCGAGAAAGGACTACACCCATGCATAGTGATATTATCAAGGAAGATGAGAAACATAGCAATCACTCCCCCGTAATAATGTTGCTCTGCCTGCCTTACACACGGGAGGGGGACTATATAAGAACCAACGAAGCTGTCACCATCGCGGACCACCCCACGATCCGGCATATAAGGTGCAATCGCAGATAAATATGGTCTAAGCACCACGCCTACACAATATTTATCATTTACCCATGGATCCGATGGATAAACGCTATACGATCCTAAACATGTATATAATTCCAATCTAACTAAGCCAAGCGTATAACTACGATAAACTAAGAATAATATAATCGCAAACATAAACAAATAGAGCATAGTCATAATCAATATATTGAAATAGAACAAAGTTGTATTCATAATATTGAAGAACAAAGATGAACAATGAAGAACAGTAGAGGAATTACCAAGAATCCTCTTGACAGATCCGGAAACCAATCGAAGATTGACTCCTTCTAGTTCTAATCCTATGTAGCTATGCTATACTAGAGATCTAGTTGATGTGGTGGCTCTAGGGCTTGATCAGAGCCTCTCCTCCTGAGATTAGGGTTTGAAGAATTGAGAATGAGGGAGTGCCTCCTCCAGGGGCCAGGGGTCCTGCTTATATAGCCCCCTCAAGTGAACGTGGGCCGTCGGATCAAACCGACATTAATCGCACGGTTTTCCTTGATCCCTTAGGTCGGTGGAGCATAATCCGCGAGACGGAGCCTGATTGGCTCTCAGGCCAGGGCGGGCGCCCTAGGGAGCAGGGCGGGCGCCCTGCCTCCTGGCCCGTTCGGCCTCCCGTTCGATCTCGTGGCTTCTGGAGTCTTCTAGATGATAGAAAATCGGTGAACACGTTATTATCTGTATGTAAACCCGACGTGTGGGCCTTTCCTCCGTATTTTCTGATAACCCCCTGCAGAAACAGACAAACACCAAAACTCATGGAATTCTGTCAGATAAAACCCTAAGTCTAGGTGTTGGTTGCATTTGGATCCTTTTCTTTATTTATTTGATAACTATATTTGGTACTTAAGGACCGTCAATAAGCAGCTGTGATTTGTACTTTGGATCCGGATTGAACAATTGCTAATCTGCACTCGTTAGTTGCTAATCCTTGCTGTCATATTGTGTGCCTACCCATAGCTCCATATATTCTTCTATCAGCATAGGTTCATCTTGCAACTGTTACCCACGATCAACAATAGATTGCTTCGCCCTGTTTGGTTTCATCAAAATTGCCAAAAAAAATCAGGAAAATAAAGAAAAAAAATTGTCAAAGTTTTTGCACGCTTTTTAGAGAACGTGCTGTATTTCTTTAGACCACATCCCACCTCAGTTGTAGGTGCCAATTTTTGTGGTTGCAACTTTTTTATCCTTGTTCAGAGAAAATTATAAAAAATAGTTTAAAAATAAAAAAGTTTGATTTCTACTGGTGCCTTTTGGAAAAATCAGGGAAAAATTCAGGAAAAAGGAAAAATCCTTGTTATTTGCTTGTTCTGTGCGTTCTTTCCATCGTCCTTTGTTTTCACCTTGTTGCGCTAAGTCTCGACACGTTTTAGCCAGCAGCTGTGATTTGTACTTTGGATCCGGATTGAACAATTGCTAATCTGCACTTGTTAGTTGCTAATCCTTGCTGTCATATTGTGTGCCTACCCATAGCTCCTCATATTCTTCTATCAGCATAGGTTCATCTTGCAACTATTACCCACGATCAACAATAGATTGCTTCGCCCTGTTCGGTTCCATCAAAATTGCCAAAAAAATTCAGGAAAATAAAGATAAAATATTGTCAAAGATTTTGCACGCTTTTCAGAGAACGTGCTGTATTTCTGTAGACCACATCCCACCTCAGTTGTAGGTGCCAATTTTTGTGGTTGCATCTTTTTTATCCTTGTTCAGAGAAAATTATAAAAAATAGTGAAAAAATAAAAAAGTTTGATTCCTACTAGTGCGTTTTGGAAAAATCAGGGAAAAATTCAGGAAAAAGGAAAAATCCTTGTTATTTGCTTGTTCTGTGCGTTCT
>CM039603.1:363907-384982 GCA_022457205.1 Saccharum spontaneum
AATCAAACTTTTTATTTTTTCACAATTTTTTTTATAATTTTCTCTGAACAAGGATCAAAAAAGATGCAACTAAAAAAATTGGCACCTACAACCGAGGTGGGATGTGGTCTACAGAAATACACCACGTTCTCTGAAAAGCGTGCAAAAAATTTGACAATTTTTTCTTTATTTCACTGATTTTTTTTAGCAATTTTGATGAAACCAAACAGGGCGAAGAAATCTATTGTTGAGCGTGGGTAACAGTTACAAGATGAACCTGTGCTAATAGAAGAATATGTGGAGCTATGGGTAGGCACACAATATGACAGCTAGGATTAGCAATTAGCGAGTGCAGATTAGCGATTGTTCAATCCGGATCCAAAGTACAAATCACAGCTGCTAGCTAAGACGTGTCGAGACGTAGCGCAACAAGATGAAAATAAAGGACGATGGAAAGAACGCACAGAACAAGCAAATAACACGGATTTTTCTTTTTTCCTGAATTTTTCTCTGATTTTTTCCAAAAGGCACAAGTAGGAATCAAACATTTTTATTTTTTCACTATTTTTTTATAATTTTCTCTGAACAAGGATCAAAAAAGATGCAACTACAAAAATTGGCACCTACAATTAAGGTGGGATGTGGTCTACAAAAATACAACACGTTCCTTGAAAAGCATGCAAAAACTTTAATAATTTTTTCCTTTATTTTCCTGAATTTTTTTGGCAATTTTGATGAAACCAAACATGGTGAAGCAATCTGTTGTTGAGCGTGGAGAACAGTTGCAAGATGAACCTGTGCTGATAGAAGAATATGCGGAGCCATGGGTAGGCACAATATGACAGCAAGGATTAGCAATTAACAAGTGCAGATTAGCGATTGTTCAATCCGGATCCAAAGTACAAATCACAGTTGCTAGCTAAGACGTGTCGAGACGTAGCGCAACAAGGTGAAAACAAAGGACGATGGAAAGAACACACAGAACAAGCAAATAACACAAATTTTTCCTTTTTCCTAAATTTTTCCCTGATTTTTCCAAAAGGCACCAGTAGGAATCAAACTTTTTTATTTTTCACAATTTTTTTATAATTTTCTCCGAACAAGGATCAAAAAAGATGCAACCAAAAAAATTGGCACCTACAACCGAGGTGGGATGTGGTCTACAGAAATACACCACGTTCTCTGAAAAGCGTGCAAAAATTTTGACAATTTTTTCTTTATTTTACTGAATTTTTTTAGCAATTTTGATGAAACCAAACAGGGCGAAGAAATCTATTGTTGAGCGTGGGTAACAGTTACAGGATGAACCTGTGCTAATAGAAGAATATGTGGAGCTATGGGTAGGCACACAATATGATAGCAAGGATTAGCAATTAACAAGTGCAGATTAGCGATTGTTCAATTTGGATCAAAAGTACAAATCACAGCTGCAGGCTAAGACGTGTCGAGACGTAGCGCAACAAGGTAAAAACAAAGGATGATGGAAAGAACGCACAGAATAAGCAAATAACACGGATTTTTCCGTTTTCCTAAATTTTTCCAAAAGGCACTGGTAGGAATCAAACTTTTTTTATTTTTTCAGTATTTTTTTTAATTTTCTCTGAACAAGGATAAAAAAAGATGCACCCACAAAAATTGGCATCTACAACTGAGGTGGGATGTGGTCTACAGAAATACAGCACGTTCTCTGAAAAGTGTGCAAAAACTTTGACAATTTTTTTTCTTTATTTTTCTGAATTTTTTTTGGCAATTTTGATGAAACCAAATAGGGCGAAGCAATCTGTTGTTGAGCGTGGGTAACCGTTGTAAAATAAACCTGTGCTGATAGAAGAATATGTGGAGCTATGGGTAGGCACGCAATATGACAGCAAGGATTAGCAATTAACGAGTGCTGATTAGCGATTGTTCAATCCGGATCCAAAGTACAAATCACAGCTGCTAGCTAAGACGTGTCGAGACGTAGCGCAACAAGATGAAAATAAAGGACGATGGAAAGAACGCACAGAACAAGCAAATAACATGGATTTTTCTTTTTTCCTGAATTTTTCTCTGATTTTTTCCAAAAGGCACAAGTAGGAATCAAACATTTTTATTTTTTCACTATTTTTATAATTTTCTTTGAATAAAGATAAAAAAAGATGCAACCACAAAAATTGGCACCTACAACTAAGGTGGGATGTGGTCTACAGAAATACAACACGTTCCATGAAAAGCATGCAAAAACTTCAATAATTTTTTCCTTTATTTTCCTAAATTTTTTTGGCAATTTTGATGAAACCAAACATGGTGAAGCAATCTGTCGTTGAGCGTGGAGAACAGTTGCAAGATGAACCTGTGCTGATAGAAGAATATGCGGAGCTATGGGTAGGCACAATATGACAGTAAGGATTAGCAATTAACAAGTGCAGATTAGCGATTGTTCAATCCAGATCCAAAGTACAAATCACAGTTGCTAGCTAAGACGTGTCGAGACGTAGCGCAATAAGGTGAAAACAAAGGACGATGGAAAGAACACACAGAACAAGCAAATAACATGAATTTTTCCTTTTTCCTAAATTTTTCCCTAATTTTTCCAAAAGGCACCAGTAGGAATCAAACTTTTTTATTTTTTCACAATTTTTTTCATAATTTTCTCCGAACAAGGATCAAAAAAGATGCAACCAAAAAAATTGGCACCTACAACCGAGCTGGGATGTGGTCTACAGAAATACACCACGTTCTCTGAAAAGCGTGCAAAAACTTTGACAATTTTTTCTTTATTTTACTGAATTTTTTAGCAATTTTGATGAAACCAAATAGGGCGAAGAAATCTATTGTTGAGCGTGGGTAACAGTTTCAAGATGAACCTGTGCTGATAGAAGAATATGTGGAGCTATGGGTAGGCACACAATATGACAGCAAGGATTAGAAATTAACGAGTGCAGATTAGCGATTGTTCAATCCGGATCCAAAGTACAAATCACAGCTGCTGGCTAAGACGTGTCGAGACGTAGCGCAACAAGGTGAAAACAAAGGATGATGAAAAGAATGCACAGAACAAGCAAATAACACGGATTTTCCCTTTTTCCTGATTTTTTCCAAAAGGCACAAGTAGGAATCAAACATTTTTACTTTTTCACTATTTTTTTATCATTTTCTCTGAACAAAGATCAAAAAAGATGCAACCACAAAAATTGGCACCTACAACTAAGGTGGGATGTGGTCTACAGAAATACAACACGTTCCATGAAAAGCATGCAAAAATTTTGACAATTTTTTCTTTATTTTACTGAATTTTTTTAGCAATTTTGATGAAACCAAACAGGGTGAAGCAATCTGTTGTTGAGCATGGGTAACAGTTGCAAGATGAACCTGTGCTGATAGAAGAACATGTGGAGCTATGGGTAGGCACACAATATGACAGAAAGGATTAGTAATTAACGAGTGCAGATTAGCGATTGTTTAATCCGGATCCAAAGTACAAATCACAGCTACTGGCTAAGACGTGTCGAGACGTAGCTTAACATGGTGAAAACAAAGGACGATGGAAAAAACGCACAGAACAAGCAAATAACACGGATTTTTTCTTTTTCCTGAATTTTTCCCTGATTTTTCCAAAAGGCACCGGTAGGAATCAAATTTTTTATTTTTTCACAATTTTTTTATAATTTTCTCTCAACAAGGATCAAAAAAGATGCAACCGCAAAAATTAGCACCTACAACTAAGGTGGGATGTGGTCTACAGAAATACACCACGTTCTCTGAAAAGCGTGCAAAAACTTTGACAATTTTTTCTTTATTTTTTTGAATTTTTTTGGCAATTTTGATGAAACCAAACAGGGTGAAGCAATCTGTTGTTGAGTGTGGGTAACAGTTGTAAGATGAACCTGTGCTGATAGAAGAATATGCGGAGCTATGGGTAGGCACAATATGACAGCAAGGATTAGCAATTAACAAGTGCAGATTAGCGATTGTTCAACCCGGATCCAAAGTACAAATCACAGTTGCTAGCTAAGACGTGTCGAGACGTAGCGCAACAAGGTGAAAACAAAGGACGATGGAAAGAACGCACAGAACAAGCAAATAACACGGATTTTTCCTTTTTCCTAAATTTTTCCCAGATTTTTTCAAAAGGCACCAGTAGGGATCAAACTTTTTTATTTTTTCACAATTTTTTTATAATTTTCTCTGAACAAGGATAAAAAAAGATGCAACCAAAAAAATTGGCACCTACAACCGATGTGGGATGTGGTCTACAGAAATACACCACGTTCTCTGAAAAGCGTGCAAAAACTTTGACAATTTTTTCTTTATTTTACTGAATTTTTTTAGCAATTTTGATGAAACCAAACAGGGCAAAGAAATCAATTGTTGAGCGTGGATAACAGTTGCAAGATGAACCTGTGCTGATAGAAGAATATGTGGAGCTATGGGTAGGCACACAATATGACAGCAAGGATTAGCAATTAACGAGTGCAGATTAGCGATTGTTCAATCTGGATCCAAAGTACAAATCACAGCTGCTGGCTAAGACGTGTCGAGACGTAGCGCAACAAGGTGAAAACAAAGGATGATGAAAAGAACGCACAGAATAAGCAAATAACACGGATTTTTCCGTTTTCCTGAATTTTTCCAAAAGGCATTAGTAGGAATCAAACTTTTTTATTTTTTCACTATTTTTTTTTAACTTTCTCTGAACAAGGATCAAAAAAGATGCACCCACAAAAATTGGCATCTACAACTGAGGTGGGATGTGGTCTACAGAAATACAGCACGTTCTCTGAAAAGTGTGCAAAAACTTTGACAATTTTTTTCTTTATTTTTCTGAATTTTTTTTGACAATTTTGATGAAACCAAATAGGGCGAAGCAATCTGTTGTTGAGCGTGGGTAACCGTTGTAAAATGAACCTGTGCTGATAGAAGAATATGTGGAGCTATGGGTAGGCACGCAATATGACAGCAAGGATTAGCAATTAACGAGTGCTGATTAGCGATTGTTCAATCCGGATCCAAAGTACAAATCACAGCTGCTAGCTAAGACGTGTCGAGACGTAGCGCAACAAGATGAAAATAAAGGACGATGGAAAGAACGCACAGAACAAGCAAATAACACGGATTTTTCTTTTTTCCTGAATTTTTCTCTGATTTTTTCCAAAAGGCACAAGTAGGAATCAAATATTTTTATTTTTTCACTATTTTTTTATAATTTTCTCTGAACAAAGATCAAAAAAGATGCAACCACAAAAATTGGCACCTACAACTAAGGTGGGATGTGGTCTACAGAAATACAACACGTTCCATGAAAAGCATGCAAAAACTTCAATAATTTTTTCCTTTATTTTCCTGAATTTTTTTGACAATTTTGATGAAACCAAACATGGTGAAGCAATCTGTCGTTGAGCGTGGAGAACAGTTGCAAGATGAACCTGTGCTGATAGAAGAATATGCGGAGCTATGGGTAGGCACAATATGACAGTAAGGATTAGCAATTAACAAGTGCAGATTAGCGATTGTTCAATCCGGATCCAAAGTACAAATCACAGTTGCTAGCTAAGACGTGTCGAGGCGTAGCGCAACAAGGTGAAAACAAAGGACGACGAAAAGAACACACAGAACAAGCAAATAACACGAATTTTTCCTTTTTCCTAAATTTTTCCCTAATTTTTCCAAAAGGCACCAATAGGAATCAAACTTTTTTATTTTTTCACAATTTTTTTTATAATTTTCTCCGAACAAGGATCAAAAAAGATGCAACCAAAAAAATTGGCACCTACAACCGAGCTGGGATGTGGTCTACGGAAATACACCACGTTCTCTGAAAAGCGTGCAAAAACTTTGACAATTTTTTCTTTATTTTACTGAATTTTTGTAGCAATTTTGATGAAACAAAACAGGGCGAAGAAATCTATTGTTGAGCGTGGGTAACAGTTGCAAGATGAACCTGTGCTGATAGAAGAATATGTGGAGCTATGGGTAGGCACACAATATGACAGCAAGGATTAGAAATTAACGAGTGCAGATTAGCGATTGTTCAATCCGGATCCAAAGTACAAATCATAGCTGCTGGCTTAGACGTGTCGAGACGTAGCGCAACAAGGTGAAAACAAAGGATGATGGAAAGAATGCACAGAACAAGCAAATAACACGGATTTTTCCTTTTTCCTGAATTTTTCCAAAAGGCACTAGTAGGAATCAAACTTTTTTATTTTTTCACTATTTTTTTATAATTTTCTCTGAACAAGGATAAAAAAGATGCAACCACAAAAATTGGCACCTACAACTGAGGTGGGATGTGGTCTGTAGAAATACAACACGTTCCTTGAAAAGCATGCAAAAACTTTGATAATTTTTTCCTTTATTTTCATGAATTTTTTTGACAATTTTGATGAAACCAAACAGGGCGAAGCAATCTGTCATTAAGCATGGGTAACAGTTGCAAGATGAACCTGTGCTGATAGAAGAATATGTGGAGCTATAGGTAGGTACACAATATGACAGCAAGGATTAGCAATTAACGAGTGCTGATTAGCGATTGTTTAATCCGGATCCAAGTACAAATCACAGCTACTGGCTATGACGTGTCGAGACGTAGCGCAACATTGTGAAAACAAAGGACAATGGAAAAAAACGCACAGACCAAGCAAATAACACGGATTTTTCCTTTTCCTAAATTTTTTCCTGATTTTTCCAAAAGGCACAAGTAGGAATCAAACTTTTTTATTTTTTCACAATTTTTTTATAATTTTCTCTGAACAAGGATCAAAAAAGATGCAACCACAAAAATTGACACCTACAACTGAGGTGGTATGTGGTCTACAGAAATACAACACGTTCCTTAAAAAGCATGCAAAAACTTTGATAATTTTTTCCTTTATTTTCATGAATTTTTTTGGCAACTTTGATGAAACCAAACAGGGTGAAGCAATCTGTTGTTGAGCATGGGTAACAGTTGCAAGATGAACCTGTGCTGATAGAAGAATATGCGGAGCTATGGGTAGGCACAATATGACAGTAAGGATTAGCAATTAACAAGTGCAGATTAGCGATTGTTCAATCCAGATCCAAAGTACAAATCACAGTTGCTAGCTAAGACGTGTCGAGACGTAGCGCAACAAGGTGAAAACAAAGGACGATCAAAAGAACACACAGAACAAGCAAATAACACGGATTTTTCCTTTTTCCTAAATTTTTCCCTAATTTTTCCAAAAGGCACCGGTAGAAATCAAACTTTTTTATTTTTTCACAATTTTTTTTATAATTTTCTCTGAACAAGGATCAAAAAAGATGCAACCAAAAAAATTGGCACCTACAACCGAGCTGGGATGTGGTCTACAGAAATACACCACGTTCTCTGAAAAGCGTGCAAAAACTTTGACAATTTTTTCTTTATTTTACTGAATTTTTTTAGCAATTTTCATGAAACCAAATAGGGCGAAGAAATCCATTGTTGAGCGTGGGTAACAGTTGCAAGATGAACCTGTGCTGATAGAAGAATATGTGGAGCTATGGGTAGGCACACAATATGACAGCAAGGATTAGCAATTAACGAGTGCAGATTAGCGATTGTTCAATCCGGATCCAAAGTACAAATCACAGCTACTGCCTAAGATGTGTCGAGACGTAGCACAACAAGGTGAAAACAAAGAACGATGGAAAAACGCACAGAACAAGCAAATAACACGGATTTTTTCTTTTTCCTGAATTTTTCCAAAAGGCACTAGTAGGAATCAAACTTTTTTATTTTTTCAGTATTTTTTTTAATTTTCTCTGAACAAGGATCAAAAAAGATGCACCCACAAAAATTGGCATCTACAACTGAGGTGGGATGTGGTCTATAGAAATACAGCACGTTCTCTGAAAAGTGTGCAAAAACTTTGACAATTTTTTTTCTTTATTTTTCTGAATTTTTTTTTGGCAATTTTGATGAAACCAAATAGGGCGAAGCAATCTGTTGTTGAGCGTGGGTAACCATTGTAAAATGAACCTGTGCTGGTAGAAGAATATGTGGAGCTATGGGTAGGCACGTAATATGACAGCAAGGATTAGAAATTAACGAGTGCAGATTAGCGATTGTTCAATCCGGATCCAAAGTACAAATCATAGCTGCTGGCTAAGACGTGTCGAGACGTAGCGCAACAAGGTGAAAACAAAGGATGATGGAAAGAATGCACAGAACAACCAAATAACACGGATTTTTCCTTTTTCCTGAATTTTTCCAAAAGGCACTAGTAGGAATCAAACTTTTTTATTTTTTCACTATTTTTTTATAATTTTCTCTGAACAAGGATAAAAAAGATGCAACCACAAAAATTGGCACCTACAACTGAGGTGGGATGTGGTCTGCAGAAATACAACACGTTCCTTGAAAAGCATGCAAAAACTTTGATAATTTTTTCCTTTATTTTCATGAATTTTTTGACAATTTTGATGAAACCAAACAGGGCGAAGCAATCTGTCATTAAGCATGGGTAACAGTTGCAAGATGAACCTGTGCTGATAGAAGAATATGTGGAGCTATAGGTAGGTACACAATATGACAGCAAGGATTAGCAATTAACGAGTGCTGATTAGCGATTGTTTAATCCGGATCCAAAGTACAAATCACAGCTACTGGCTAAGACGTGTCGAGACGTAGCGCAACATTGTGAAAACAAAGGACAATGGAAAAAACGCACAGAACAAGCAAATAACACGGATTTTTCCTTTTTCCTAAATTTTTTCCTGATTTTTCCAAAAGGCACAAGTAGGAATCAAACTTTTTTATTTTTTCACAATTTTTTTATAATTTTCTCTGAACAAGGATCAAAAAAGATGCAACCACAAAAATTGGCACCTACAACCGAGGTGGGATGTGGTCTATAGAAATACACCACGTTCTCTGAAAAGCGTGCAAAAACTTTGACAATTTTTTCTTTATTTTACTAAATTTTTTTAGCAATTTTGATGAAACCAAATAGGGCGAAGAAATCTATTGTTGAGCGTGGGTAACAGTTGCAAGATGAACCTGTGCTGATAGAAGAATATGTGGAGCAATGGGTAGGCACACAATATGACAGCAAGGATTAGCAATTAACGAGTGCAGATTAGCGATTGTTCAATCCGGATCCAAAGTACAAATCACAGCTACTACCTAAGATGTGTCGAGACGTAGCGCAACAGGGTGAAAACAAAGAACGATGGAAAAACGCACAGAACAAGCAAATAACACGGATTTTTTCTTTTTCCTGAATTTTTCCAAAAGGCACTAGTAGGAATCAAACTTTTTTATTTTTTCATTATTTTTTTGTAATTTTCTCTGAACAAGGATCAAAAAAGATGCACCCACAAAAATTGACACCTACAACTGAGGTGGGATGTGGTCTACAGAAATACAGCACGTTCTCTGAAAAGTGTGCAAAAATTTTGACAATTTTTCTTCTTTATTTTCCTGAATTTTTTTGCAATTTTGATGAAACCAAAAAGGGCGAAGCAATCTGTTGTTAAGCATGGGTAACCGTTGCAAAATGAACCTGTGCTGATAGAAGAATATGTGGAGCTATGGGTAGGCACACAATATGACAGCAAGGATTAGCAATTAACGAGTGCTGATTAGCGATTGTTGAATCAGGATCCAAAGTACAAATCACAGCTGCTAGCTAGGACGTGGCGAGACGTAGCGCAACAAGGTGAAAACAAAGGACGATGGAAAGAACGCACAGAACAAGCAAATAACACGGATTTTTCCTTTTTCCTGAATTTTTCCCTGATTTTTTCCAAAAGGCACTAGTAGGAATCAAACTTTTTTATTTTTTCACTATTTTTTTATAATTTTCTCTGAACAAGGATCAAAAAAGATGCAACCACAAAAATTGACACCTACAACTGAGGTGGGATGTGGTCTACAGAAATACAACACGTTCCTTGAAAAGCATGCAAAAACTTTGATAATTTTTTCCTTTATTTTCATGAATTTTTTTGGCAATTTTGATGAATCCAAACAGGATGAAGCAATATGTTGTTGAGCATGGGTAACAGTTGCAAGATGAACCTGTGCTGATAGAAGAATATGTGGAGCTATGGGTAGGCACACAATATGACAGCAAGGATTAGAAATTAATGAGTGCAGATTAGCGATTGTTTAATCCGGATCCAAAGTACAAATCACAGCTACTGGCTAAGACGTGTCGAGACGTAGCGCAACATGGTGAAAACAAAGGACGATGGAAAAAACGCACAAAACAAGCAAATAACATGGATTTTTTCTTTTTCCTGAATTTTTCCCTGATTTTTCCAAAAGGCACCGGTAGGAATCAAACTTTTTTATTTTTTCACAATTTTTTTATTATTTTTTCTGAACAAGGATCAAAAAAGATGCAACCACAAAAATTAGCACCTACAACTAAGGTGGGATGTGGTCTACAGAAATACACCACGTTCTCTGAAAAGCGTGCAAAAACTTTGACAATTTCTTCTTTATTTTTCTGAATTTTTTTGGCAATTTTGATGAAACCAAACAGGGCGAAGCAATCTGTTGTTGAGCGTGGGTAACAGTTGCAAGATGAACCTGTGCTGATAGAAGAATATGCGGAGCTATGGGTAGGCACAATATGACAGTAAGGATTAGCAATTAACAAGTGCAGATTAGCGATTGTTCAATCCGGATACAAAGTACAAATCACAGTTGCTAGCTAAGACGTGTCGAGACATAGTGCAACAAGGTGAAAACAAAGGACGATGGAAAGAACGCACAGAACAAGCAAATAACACGCATTTTTCCTTTTTCCTGAATTTTTCCAAAAGGCACTAGTAGGAATCAAACTATTTTATTTTTTCACTATTTTTTTGTAATTTTCTCTGAACAAGGATCAAAAAAGATGCGCCCACAAAAATTGGCGCCTAAAACTCAGGTGGGATGTGGTCTACAGAAATACATCACGTTCTCTGAAAAGCGTGTAAAAACTTTGACAATTTTTTTTGTTTATTTTTCTGAATTTTTTTGGCAATTTTGATGAAACCAAACAGGGCGAAGCAATCTATTGTTGAGCGTGGGTACCAGTTCCAAAATGAACCTGTGCTGATAGAAGAATATGTGGAGCTATCGGTAGGCACAAAATATGACAGTAAGGATTAGCAATTAACGAGTGCTGATTAGCGATTGTTCAATCCGGATCCAAAGTACAAATCACAGCTGCTAGCTAAGACGTGTCAAGACGTAGCGCAACAAGGTGAAAACAAAGGACGATGGATAGAACGCACAGAACAAGCAAATAACACAGATTTTTTCTTTTTTCTGAATTTTTCCCTGATTTTTCCAAAAGGCACTAGTAGGAATCAAACTTTTTTATTTTTTCACTATTTTTTTTATAATTTTCACTAAACAAGGATCAAAAAAGATGCAACCACAAAAATTAGCACCTATAACTGAGGTGGGATATGGTCTACAGAAATACAACACGTTCCTTGAAAAGCATGCAAAAACTTTGATAATTTTTTCCTTTATTTTCCTGAATTTTTTTGGCAATTTTTGTGAAACCAAACAGGGCGAAGCAATCTGTTGTTGAGCGTGGGTAACAGTTGCAAGATGAACCTGTGCTGATAGAAGAATATGTGGAGCTATGGGTAGGCACACAATATGACAGCAAGGATTAGCAATTAACGAGTGCAGATTAGCGATTGTTCAATCCGGATTCAAAGTACAAATCATAGCTACTGCCTAAGATGTGTCGAGACGTAGCGCAATAGGGTGAAAACAAAGAACGATGGAAAAACGCACAGAACAAGCAAATAACACGGATTTTTCTTTTTTTCTGAATTTTTCCCTGATTTTTCCAAAAGGCACTAGTAGGAATCAAACTTTTTTATTTTTTCACAATTTTTTTATAATTTTCTCTGAACAAGGATTAAAAAAGATGCAACCACAAAAATTGGCACCTACAACTAAGGTGGGATGTGGTCTACAGAAATACACCACGTTCTCTGAAAAGCGTGCAAAAACTTTGACAATTTTTTCTTTATTTTCCTGAATTTTTTTAGCAATTTTGATGAAACCAAATAGGGCGAAGAATTCTATTGTTGAGCGTGGGTAACAGTTGCAAGATGAACCTGTGCTGATAGAAGAATATGTGGAGCTATGGGTAGACACACAATATGACAGCAAGGATTAGCAATTAACGAGTACAGATTAGCGATTGTTCAATCCGGATCCAAAGTACAAATCACAACTGCTGGCTAAGACGTGTCGAGATGTAGCGCAACAAGGTGAATACAAAGGACGATGGAAAAAACGCACAGAACAAGCAAATAACACGGATTTTACCTTTTTCCTGAATTTTTCCCTGATTTTTCCAAAAGGCACCAGTACGAATCAAACTTTTTTAATTTTTCATAATTTTTTTATAATTTTCTCTGAACAAGGATAAAAAAGATGCAACCACAAAAATTGGCACCTACAACTGAGGTGGGATGTGGTCTACAGAAATACAACACGTTCTCTGAAAAGCGTGCAAAAACTTTGACAATTTTTTTTCTTTATTTTCCTGAATTTTTTGGCAATTTTGATGAAACCAAACAGGGCGAAGCAATCTGCTGTTGAGCGTGGGTAACAGTTGCAAGATGAACCTGTGCTGATAGAAGAATATGTGGAGCTATGGATAGGCACACAATATGACAGTAAGGATTATCAATTAACGAGTGCTGATTAGCGATTGTTCAATCCGGATCCAAAGTACAAATCACAGATGCTGGCTAAGACGTATTGAGACATAGCGCAACAAGGTGAAAACAAAGAACGATGGAAAGAACGTACAGTATAAATAAATAACACAGATTTTTCCTTTTTCCTGATTTTTTCCCTGATTTTTCCAAAAGGCACTAGTATGAATCAAACTTTTTAATTTTTTCACTATTTTTTTTATAATTTTCTCTGAACAAGGATAAAAAAAGGTGCAACCACAAAAATTGGCACCTACAACTGAGGTAGGATGTGGTCTACAGAAATACAGCACGTTCCCTGAAAAATGTGCAAAAACTTTGACAAATTTTTTTCTTTATTTTTCTGAATTTTTTTGGTGATTTTGATGAACAAAAATACGGCGCAGCAATCTATTGTTGAGCGTAGGTAACAGTTGCAAGATGAACCTGTTCTGATAGAAGAATATGTGGTGCTATGGGTAGGCACACAATATGACAGCAAGGATTAACAATTAACGAGTGCTGATTAGCGATTGTTCAATCCGGATCCAAAGTACAAATCACAGCTACTGGCTAAGACGTGTCGAGACGTAGCGCAACATTGTGAAAACAAAGGACAATGGAAAAAACGCACAGAACAAGCAAATAACACGGATTTTTCCTTTTTCCTAAATTTTTTCCTGATTTTTCCAAAAGGCGCAAGTAGGAATCAAACTTTTTTATTTTTTCACAATTTTTTATAATTTTCTCTGAACAAGGATAAAAAAAGATGCAACCACAAAAATTGGCACCTACAACCGAGGTGGGATGTGGTCTATAGAAATACACCACGTTCTCTGAAAAGCGTGCAAAAACTTTGATAATTTTTTCTTTATTTTCTTGAATTTTTTTGGCAATTTTGATGAAACCAAACAGGGCGAAGCAATCTGCTGTTGAGCGTGGGTAACAGTTGCAAGATGAACCTGTGCTGATAGAAGAATATTTGGAGATATGCGTAGGCACACAATATGACAGTAAGGATTATCAATTAACTAGTGCTGATTAGCGATTGTTCAATCCGGATCCAAAGTACAAATCACAGATGCTGGCTAAGACGTATCGAGACATAGCTCAACAAGGTGAAAACAAAGAACGATGGAAAGAACGCACAGTATAAATAAATAACACATATTTTTTCCTTTTCCTAAATTTTTCCCTGATTTTTCCAAAAGGCACTAGTATGAATCAAACTTTTTAATTTTTTCACTATTTTTTTATAATTTCTCTAAACAAGGATAAAAAAAGGTGCAACCACAAAAATGGGCACCTACAACTGAGGTGGGATGTGCTCTACAGAAATACAGCACGTTCCCTGAAAAACATGCAAAAACTTTGATAGTTTTTTTTCTTTATTTTCCTGAATTTTTTTGGCGATTTTGATGAAACCAAATAGGGCGAAGCAATCTGTTGTTGAGCGTAGGTAACAGTTGCAAGATGAACCTGTTCTGATAGAAGAATATGTGGTGCTATGGGTAGGCACACAAAATGACAGCAAGGATTAACGAGTGCTGATTAGCGATTGTTCAATCCGGATCCAAAGTACAAATCACAACTGCTGGCTAAGACGTGTCGAGACGTAGTGCAACAAGGTGAAAACAAAGGACGATGGAAAAAACGCAGAACAAGCAAATAACACGGATTTTTCTTTTTTCCTGAATTTTTCCCTGATTTTTCCAAAAGGAACTAGTAGGAATCAAACTTTTTAATTTTTTCACTATTTTTTTATAATTTTCTCTGAACAAAGATAAAAAAGATGCAACCACAAAAATTGGCACCTACAACTGAGGTGGGATGTGGTCTACAGAAATACAACACGTTCCTTGAAAAGCGTGCAAAAACTTTGACAATTTTTACTTTATTTTCTAGAATTTTTTTGGTAATTTTGATGAAACCAAACAGGGCGAAGCAATATGTTGTTGAGCGTCGGTAACAGTTCCAAGATGAACCTGTGTTGATAGAAGAATATATGGAGCTATGGGTAGGCACACAATATAACAGCAAGTATTAGCAATTAACGATTGCTGATTAGGGATTGTTCAATCCGGATCCAAAGTACAAATCACAGTTACTAGCTAAGACATCTCGAGACGTAGCGCAACATGGTGAAAATAAAGGACGATGGAAAAAACACACAGAACAAGCAAATAACACGGATTTTTCCTTTTTCCTGAATTTTTCCCTGATTTTTCCAAAAGGCACAAGTAGGAATCAAACTTTTTTTATTTTTTCACAATTTTTTTATAATTGTCTCTGAACAAGGATCAAAAAAGATGCAACCACAGAAATTGGCACCTACAACTAAGGTGGGTTGTGGTATACAGAAATACACCACATTCTCTGAAAAGCGTGCAAAAAGTTTGATAATTTTTTCTTTATTTTCCTGAATTTTTTTGGCAATTTTGATGAAACCAAACAGGACGAAGCAATCTGTTCTTGAGCGTGGGTAACAGTTACAAGATGAACCTGTGCTGATAGAAGAATATATGGAGCTATGGGTAGGCACAATATGACAGCAAGAATTAGCAATTAACAAGTGCAGATTAGCGATTGTTCAATCTGGATACAAAGTACAAATCACAGCTGCTTCCTAAGACGTGTCGAGACGTAGCGTAACAAGGTGAAAACAAAGGACGATGGAAAGAACGCACAGAACAAGCAAATAACACGGATTTTTCCTTTTTCGTGAATTTTTCCAAAAGGCACTAGTAGGAATCAAGCTTATTTATTTTTTCACTATTTTTTAATAATTTTCTTTGAACAAGGATTAAAAATGTAACCACAAAAATTGACACCTACAACTGAGGTGGGATGTGGCCTACAGAAATACATCACGTTCTCTGAAAAGCGTGCAAAAACTTTGACAATTTTTTTTCTTTATTTTCCTGAATTTTTTTGGCAATTTTGATGAAACCAAATAGGGCGAAGCAATCTGTTGTTGAGCATGGGTAACAGTTGTAAAATGAACCTATGCTGATAGAAGAATACGTGGAGCTATGGGTAGGCACATAATCTGACAGCAAGGATTAGCAATTAACGAGTGCTGATTAGCGATTGTTCAATCTGGATGCAAAGTACAAATCACAGCTGCTAGCTAAGACGTGTCGAGACATAGCGGAACAAGGTGAAAACAAAGGACGATGGAAAGAACGCACAGAACAAGCAAATTACATAGATTTTCCTTTTTCCTGAATTTTTCCCTGATTTTTCAAAAGGCACCAGTAGGAATCAAACTTTTTTATTTTTTCACAATTTTTTTATAATTTTCTCTGAACAAGGATCAAAAAAGATGTAACCACAAAAACTGGCACCTATAACTGAGGTGGGATGTGGTCTACAGAAGTACACCATGTTCTCTAAAAAGCGTGCAAAAACTTTGACAATTTTTTCTTTACTTTTCTAAATTTTTTTGGCAATTTTGATGAAATCAAACAGGGCGAAGCAATCTATTGTTGAGCGTGGGTAACAGTTGCAAGATGAACCTGTACTGATAGAAGAATATGTGGAGTTATGGGTAGGCACACAATATGACAGTAAGGATTATCAATTAACGAGTGCTGATTAGCGATTGTTCAATCTGGATCCAAAGTACAAATCACAGCTGCTGGCTAAGACGTGTCGAGACGTAGTGCAACAAGGTGAAAACAAAGGACGATGGAAAAAACGCACAAAACAAGCAAATAACACGGATTTTTCTTTTTTCCTTAATTTTTCCCTATTTTTTTCAAAAGGCACTAGTAGGAATCAAACTTTTTAATTTTTTCACCATTTTTTTATTATTTTCTCTGAACAAGGATAAAAAAAGGTGCAACCACAAAAATTAGCACCTACAACTGAGGTGGGATGTGTTCTACAGAAATACAACACATTCCCTGAAAAACATGCAAAAACTTTGACAATTTTTTTTATTTTCCTGAATTTTTTTTGGCAATTTTGATGAAATCAAGTAGGGCGAAGCAATCTGTTGTTGAGCGTAGGTAACAGTTGCAAGATGAACCTGTTCTGATAGAAGAATATGTGGTGCTATGGGTAGGCACACAATATGACAGCAAGGATTAACAATTAACGAGTGCTGATTAGCGATTGTTCAATCCGGATCCAAAGTACAAATCACAGCTGCTGGCTAAGATGTGTCGAGACGTAGTGCAACAAGGTGAAAACAAAGGACAATGGAAAAAACGCACAGAACAAGCAAATAACACAGATTTTTTTTTCCTGAATTTTTCCCTGATTTTTCCAAAAGGCACTAGTAGGAATCAAACTTTTTAATTTTTTCACTATTTTTTTTATAATTTTCTCTGAACAAAGATCAAAAAAGATGCTACCACAAAAATTGGCACCTACAACTGAGGTGGGATGTGGTCTACAGAAATACACCACGTTATCTGAAAAGCGTGCAAAAACTTTGATAATTTTTTCTTTATTTTCTTGAATTTTTTTGGTAATTTTAATTAAACCAAACAGGGCGAAGCAATCTGCTGTTGAGCGTGGGTAACAGTTGCAAGATGAACCTGTGCTGATAGAAGAATATATGGAGCTGTGCGTAGGCACACAATATAACAGTAAGGATTATCAATTAACTAGTGCTGATTAGCGATTATTCAATCTAGATCCAAAGTACAAATCACAGCTACTGGCTAAGACGTATCGAGACGTACCTCAACATGATGAAAACAAAGGACGATGGAAAGAACGCACAGTATAAGCAAATAACACGGATTTTTCTTTTTTTCTGAATTTTTCCCTGATTTTTCCAAAAGGCACCCGTATGAATCAAACTTTTTTATTTTTTTACATTTTTTTTATAATTTTCTCTGAACAAGGATCAAAAAAGATGCAACCATAAAAATTGGCACCCACAACTGAGGCGGGATGTTGTATACAGAAATACACCACATTCTCTGAAAAGCGTGCAAAAACTTTGATAATTTTTCTTTATTTTCCTGAATTTTTTTGGCAATTTTGTGAAACCAAACAGGGCAAAGCAATCTATTGTTGAGCGTCGGTAATAGTTGCAAGATGAACCTGTGCTGATAGAAGAATATGTGGAGCTATGGGTGGACATAATATGACAGCAAGGATTAGCAATTAACGAGTGCAGATTAGCGATTGTTCAATCCGGATCCAAAGTACAAATCACAGCTGCTAGCTAAGACGTGTCAAGACGTAGCGCAATAATTTGAAAACAAAGGACGATGGATAGAACGTACAGAACAAGCAACTAACACAGATTTTTCCTTTTTCCTGAATTTTTCCCTGATTTTTCCAAAAGGCACTAGTAGGAATCAAACTTTTTTATTTTTTCACTATTTTTTATAATTTTCTCTGAACAAGGATCAAAAAAGATGCAACCACAAAAATTAGCACCTACAACTGAGGTGGGATGTGGTCTACAGAAATACAACACGTTCCTTGAAAAGCATGCAAAAACTTTGATAATTTTTTCCTTTATTTTTCTGAATTTTTTTGGCAATTTTGGTGAAACCAAACAGGGCGAAGCAATCTGTTGTTGAGCGTGGGTAACAGTTGCAAGATGAACCTGTGCTGATAGAAGAATATGTGGAGCTATGGGTAGGCACACAATATGACAGCAAGGATTAGCAATTAACGAGTGCAGATTAGCGATTGTTCAATCCGGATCCAAAGTACAAATCACAGCTACTGCCTAAGATGTGTCGAGACGTAGCGCAACAGGGTGAAAACAAAGAACGATGGAAAAACGCACAGAACAAGGAAATAACACGGATTTTTCCTTTTTCCTGAATTTTTCCTTGATTTTTCCAAAAGGCACCAGTAGGAATCAAACTTTTTTATTTTTTCACAATTTTTTTATAATTTTCTCTGAACAAGGATTAAAAAAGATGCAACCACAAAAATTGACACCTACAACTAAGGTGGGATGTGGTCTACAGAAATACACCACGTTCTCTGAAAAGCGTGCAAAAACTTTGACAATTTTTTCTTTATTTTTTTGAATTTTTTTGGCAATTTTGATGAAATCAAACAGGGCGAAGCAATCTGTTATTGAGCGTGGGTAACAGTTGCAAGATGAACCTGTGCTGATAGAAGAATATACGGAGCTATGAGTAGGCACAATATGATCGCAAGGATTAGCAATTAACAAGTGCAGATTAGCGATTGTTCAATCCGGATGCAAAGTACAAATCGCAGTTGCTAGCTAAGACGTGTCGAGACATAGCGCAACAAGGTGAAAACAAAGGACGATGGAAAGAACACACAGAACAAGCAAATAACACGGATTTTTCCTTTTTCCTGAATTTTTCTAAAAGGCACTAGTAGGAATCAAACTTTTTTATTTTTTTACTATTTTTTTGTAATTTTCTCTGAACAAGGATCAAAAAAGATGCACCCACAAAAATTGGCGCCTACAACTCAGGTGGGATGTGGTCTACAGAAATACATCACGTTCTCTGAAAAGCGTGTAAAAACATTGACAATTTTTTTTGTTTATTTTTCTGAATTTTTTTTGGCAATTTTGATGAAACCAAATAGGGCGAAGCAATCTGTTGTTGAGCGTGGGTAACAGTTGTAAGATGAACCTGTGCTGATAGAAGAATATGTGGAGCTATGGGTAGGCACACAATATGACAGCAAGGATTAGCAATTAACGAGTGCAGATTAGCGATTGTTCAATCCGGATCCAAAGTACAAATCACAGCTACTTCCTAAGATGTGTCGAGACGTAGCGCAACAGGGTGAAAACAAAGAATGATGGAAAAACGCACAGAACAAGCAAATAACACGGATTTTTCCTTTTTCCTGAATTTTTCCCTGATTTTTCCAAAAGGCACTAGTAGGAATCAAACTTTTTTATTTTTTCACAACTTTTTTATATTTTTCTCTGAACAAGGATTAAAAAAGATGCAACCACAAAAATTGGCACCTACAACTAAGGTGGGATGTGGTCTACAGAAATACACCACGTTCTCTGAAAAGCGTGCAAAAACTTTGACAATTTTTTCTTTATTTTCCTAAATTTTTTTAGCAATTTTGATGAAACCAAATAGGGCGAAGAAATCTATTGTTGAGCGTGGAAAACAGTTGCAAGATGAACCTGTGCTGATAGAAGAATATGTGGAGCTATGGGTAGACACACAATATGACAGCAAGGATTAGCAATTAACGAGTACAGATTAGCGATTGTTTAATCCGGATCCAAAGTACAAATCAAAGCTGCTGGCTAAGGCGTGTCGAGATGTAGCGCAACAAGGTGAATACAAAGGACGATGGAAAAAACGCACAGAACAAGCAAATAACATGGATTTTTCCTTTTTCCTGAATTTTTCCCTGATTTTTCCAAAAGGCACCAGTACGAATCAAACTTTTTTAATTTTTCATAATTTTTTTATAATTTTCTCTGAACAAGGATAAAAAAGGATGCAACCACAAAAATTGGCACCTACAACTGAGGTGGGATGTGGTCTACAGAAATACACCACGTTGTCTAAAGAGCGTGCAAAAACTTTGACAATTTTTTTCTTTATTTTCCTGAATTTTTTTGGCAATTTTGATGAAACCAAACAGGGCGAAGCAATCTGCTGTTGAGCGTGGGTAACAGTTGCAAGATGAACCTGAGCTGATAGAAGAATATGTGGAGCTATGGATAGGCACACAATATGACAGTAAGGATTATCAATTAACGAGTGCTGATTAGCGATTGTTCAATCCGGATCCAAAGTACAAATCACAGATGCTGGCTAAGACGTATCGAGACATAGCGCAACAAGTTGAAAACAAAGAACGATGGAAAGAACGCACAGTATAAATAAATAACACAGATTTTTCCTTTTTCCTGATTTTTTCCCTGATTTTTCCAAAAGGCACTAGTATGAATCAAACTTTTTAATTTTTTCACTATATTTTTTATAATTTTCTTTGAACAAGGATAAAAAAAGGTGCAACCACAAAAATTGGCACCTACAACTGAGGTAGGATGTGGTCTACAGAAATACAGCACGTTCCCTGAAAAACGTGCAAAAACTTTGACAATTTTTTTTCTTTATTTTCCTGAATTTTTTTTGGCGATTTTGATGAAACCAAATAGGGCGAAGCAATCTGTTGTTGAGCGTAGGTAACAGTTGCAAGATGAACCTGTTCTCATAGAAGAATATGTGGTGCTATGGGTAGGCACACAACATGACAGCAAGGATTAACAATTAACGAGTGCTGATTAGCGATTGTTTAATCCGGATCCAAAGTACAAATCACAACTGGTGGCTATGATGTGTCGAGACGTAGTGCAACAAGGTGAAAACAAAGGATGATGAAAAAAACGCACAGAACAAGCAAATAACACAGATTTTTCTTTTTTCCTGAATTTTTCCCTGATTTTTCCAAAAGGCACTAGTAGGAATCAAACTTTTTAATTTTTTCACTATTTTTTTTATAATT
>CM039603.1:385082-450920 GCA_022457205.1 Saccharum spontaneum
TTTTGGAAAAATCAGTGAAAAATTCAGAAAAAAGGAAAAATCCGTGTTATTTGCTTGTTCTGTGCGTTCTTTCCATCGTCCTTTGTTTTCACCTTGTTGCGCGACGTCTCGACACGTCTTAGCCAGCAGCTGTGATTTGTACTTTGGATTCAGAATGAACAATCGCTAATCTGCCCTCGTTAATTGCTAATCCTTGCTGTCATATTGTGTGCCTACCCATAGCTCCGCATATTCTTCCATCAGCACAGGTTCATCTTGCAACTGTTACCCACGCTCAACAACAGATTGGTTCGCCCTGTTTGGTTTCATCAAAATTGCCAAAAAATTCAGGAAAATAAAGAAAAAAAATTGTCAAAGTTTTTGCACGCTTTTCAGAGAACGTGCTTTATTTCTGTAGACCACATCCCACCTCAGTTGTAGGTGCCAATTTTTATGGTTGCATCTTTTTTGGTCCTTGTTCAGAGAAAATTATAAAAAAATAGTGAAAAAATAAAAAAAGTTTGATTTCCACTAGTGCCTTTTGTAAAAATCAGGGAAAAATTCAGGAAAAATCCATGTTATTTGCTTGTTCTGTGCGTTCCTTCCATCATCCTTTGTTTTCACCTTGTTACGCCATGTCTCCACACGTCTTAGCCAGCAGCTGTGATTTGTTCTTTGGATCCGGATTGAACAATCGCTAATCTGCACTCGTTAATTGCTAATCCTTGTTATCATATTGTGTGCCTTCCCATGGCTCCAAATATCCTTCTATCACCACAGGTTCATCTTGCAACTGTTACCCACGCTCAACAATAGATTGGTTCGCCCTGTTTGGTTTCATCAAAATTGCCAAAAAAATTCAGGAAAATAAAGAAAAAAAATTATCAAAGTTTTTGCACGCTCTTCAGAGAACATGCTTTATTTCTGTAGACCACATCCCACCACAGTTGTAGATGCCAATTTTTATGGTTGCATCTTTTTTGGTCCTTGTTCAGAGAAAATTATAAAAAAATAGTGAAAAAATAAAAAAGTTTGATTCCCACGAGTGCCTTTTGGAAAAATCAGGAAAAAATTTAGAAAAAAAGAAAAATCTGTGTTATTTGCTTGTTCTGTGCGTTCTTTCCGTCGTGCTTTGTTTTCACCTTGTTGCGCTACGTCTCGACACGTCTTAGCCAGCAGCTGTGATTTGTACTTTGGATCCGGATTCAACAATCGCTCATCTGCACTCGTTAATTGCTAATCCTTGCTGTCATATTGTGTGCCTAACCATAGCTCCACATATTCTTCTATCAGCACAGGTTCATCTTGCAACTGTTACCCACGCTCAACAACAGATTGGTTCGCCCTATTTGGTTTCATCAAAGTTGCCAAAAAAATTCAGGAAAATAAAGAAAAAAATTGTCAAAGTTTTTGCACGCTTTTTAGAGAACGTGCTTTATTTCTGTAGACCACATCCCACCTCAGTTGTAGGTGTCAATTTTTGTGGTTGCATCTTTTTTGGTCCTTGTTTAGAGAAAATTATAAAAAAATAGTGATAAAATAAAAAAGTTTGATTCCCACTAGTGCCTTTTGGAAAAATCAGGAAAAAATTCAAAAAAAAGATAAATCCGTGTTATTTGCTTGTTCAGTGCGTTCTTTCCATCGTCCTTTGTTTTCACCTTGTTATGCCACGTCTCGACACGTCTTAGCCAACAGCTGTGATTTGTACTTTGGATCCCGATTGAACAATCGCTAATCTACACTCGTTAATTGCTAATCCTTGTTGTCATATTGTGTGCCTATCCATGGCTCCACATATCCTTCTATCAGCACAGGTTCATCTTGCAGCTGTTACCCACGCTTAACAACAGATTGCTTCGCCCTGTTTGGTTTCATCAAAATTGCCAAAAAAATTCAGGAAAATAAAGAAAAAAATTTATCAAAGTTTTTACACGCTTTTCAGAGAACGTGCTGTATTTCTGTAGACCACATCCCACCTCAGTTGTAGGTGCCAATTTTTGTGGTTGCATCTTTTTTGATCCTTGTTCAGAGAAAATAATAGAAAAATAGTGAAAAAATAAAAAAGTTTAATTCCCACCTGTGCCTTTTGGAAAAATCAGGGAAAAATTCATGAAAAAGGAAAAATCTGTGTTATTTGCTTGTTCTGTGCGTTCTTTCCATCGTCCTTTGTTTTCACCTTGTTGCGCTACGTCTCGACACGTCTTAGCCAGGAGCTGTGATTTGTACTTTGGATTCGGATTGGACAATCACTAATCTGCACTCGTTAATTGCTAATCCGTGCGATCATATTGTGTGCCTACCCATAGCTCCACATATTCTTCTATCAGCATAGGTTCATCTTGCAACTGTTACCCACGCTCAACAACAGGTTGCTTCACCCAGTTTGGTTTCATCAAAATTGCCAAACAAAAATTCAGGAAAATAACGAAAAAAATTGTCAAAGTTTTTGCACGCTTTTCAGAGAAAGTGCTATATTTCTGTAGGCCACATCCCACCTCAGTTGTAGGTGCCCATTTTTGTGGTTGCATCTTGTTTGGTCCTTGTTCAGCAAAAATTATAAAAAAATATTGAAAAAATAAAAAAGTTTGATTCCCACGCGTGCCTTTTGGAAAAATCAGGAAAAAACTTAGGAAAAAGGAAAAATCTGTGTTATTTGCTTGTTCTGTGCGTTCTTTCCATCGTCCTTTGTTTTCACCTTATTGCGCTACGTCTCGACATGTCTTAGCTAGCAGCTGTGATTTGTACTTTGATCCGGATTGAAAGGTCGCTTATCTGCGCTCGTTAATTGCTAATCTTTGCTGTTATATTGTGTGCCTACCCATAGCTCCACATATTCTTCTATCAGCACAGGTTCAACTTACAACTGTTACCCACGCTCAACAACAGATTGGTTCACCCTATTTGGTTTCATCAAAATTACCAAAAAAATTCAGGAAAATAAAGAAAAAAAATTGTTAAAGTTTTTGCACGCTTTTCGGAGAATGTGCTGTATTTCTTAGACCACATCCCACCTTAGTTGTTGGTGCCAATTTTTGTGGTTGCATCTTTTTTTATCCTTGTTCAGAGAAAATAATAAAAAATAGTGATAAAATAAAAAAGTTTGATTCCCACCGGTGCCTTTTGCAAAAATCAGGGAAAAATTTAGAAAAAAGGAAAAATCCGTGTCATTTGCTTGTTCTGTGCGTTCTTTCCATCGTCCTTTGTTTTCACCTTGTTGCGCTACGTCTCGACACGTCTTAGCCAGCAGCTGTGATTTGTAATTTGGATCCAGATTGAACAATCGCTAATCTGCATTCGTTAATTGCTAATCCTTGCTGTCGTATCGTGTGCCTACCAATAGCTCTACATATTTTTCTATCAGCACTGGTTCATCTTGCAACTGTTACCCACGCTCAACAACAGATTGGTTCGCCCTGTTTGGTTTCATCAAAATTGCATAAAAATTCAGGAAAATAAAGAAAAAAAATTGTCAAAGTTTTTGCATGCTTTTTAGAGAACGTGCTATATTTTTGTAGACCACATCCCACCTCAGTTGTAGGTGCCAATTTTTGTGGTTGCATCTTTTTTGGTCCATGTTCAGAGAAAATTATAAAAAAATAGTGAAAAAATAAAAAAGTTTGATTCCCATCAGTGCCTTTTGGAAAACTCAGGGAAAAATTCAGTAAAAAGGAAAAATCCATGTTATTTGCTTGTTCTGTGCGTTCTTTCCATCGTCCTTTATTTTCAACTTGTTGCGCTACGTCTCGACACGTCTTAGCCAGCAGCTGTGATTTGTACTTTGGATCCGGATTGAACAATCGCTAATCTGCGCTCGTTTATTGCTAATCTTTGCTGTCATATTATGTGCCTACCCATAGCTCCACATATTCTTCTATCAGCACAGGTTCATCTTGCAACTGTTACCCACGCTCAACAACAGATTGGTTCGCCCTGTTTGGTTTCATCAAAATTGCCAAAAAAATTCAGGAAAATAAAGAAAAAAATTTGTCAAAGTTTTTGTACGCTTTTCAGAGAACGTGCTGTATTTCTGTAGATCACATCCAACCTCAGTTGTAGGTGATACTTTTTGTGGTTGCAACTTTTTTGATCCTTGTTCAGAGAAAATAATAAAAAAATAGTGAAAAAATATAAAGTTTGATTCCGCTAGTGCCTTTTGGAAAAATCAGGAAAAAATTCAGAAAAAAGAAAAATCTGTGTTATTTGCATGTTCTGTGTGTTCTTTGCATCGTCCTTTGTTTTCACCTTGCTGCGCTACGTCTTAGCCAGCAGCTGTGATTTGTACTTTGGATCCGGATTGAACAATCGCTAATCTGCACTCGTTAATTGCTCATCCTTGCTGTCATATTGTGTGCCTACCCATAGCTCCACATATTCTTCTATCGGCACAGGTTCATCTTGCAACTGTTACCCACGCTCAACAACAGATTGGTTCGCCCTATTTGGTTTCATCAAAGTTGCCAAAAAAATTCAGGAAAATAATGAAAAAAATTGTCCAAGTTTTTGCACGCTTTTTAGAGAACGTGCTTTATTTCTGTAGACCACATCCCACCTCAGTTGTAGGTGCCAATTTTTGTGGTTGCATCTTTTTTGATCCTTGTTCAGAGAAAATAATAAAAAAATAGTGAAAAAATAAAAAAGTTTGATTCCCACCCGTGCCTTTTGAAAAAATCAGGGAAAAATTCAGGAAAAAGGAAAAATCTGTGCTATTTGCTTGTTCTGTGCGTTCTTTCCATCGTCCTTTGTTTTCACCTTGTTGCGCTACGTCTCGACACGTCTTAGCCGGCAGCTGTGATTTATACTTTGGATCCGGATTGAACAATCGCTAATCTACACTCGTTAATTGCTAAGCCTTGCTGTCATATTGTGTGCCTACCCATAGCTCCACATATTCTTCTATCAGCATAGGGTCATCTTGCAACTGTTACCCACGCTCAATAACAGGTTGCTTCACCCAGTTTGGTTTCATCAAAATTGCCAAAAAAATCAAGAAAATAAAGAAAAAAATTGTTAAAGTTTTTGCACGCTTTTCAGAGAACGTGCTATATTTCTGTTGACCACATCCCACCTCAGTTGTAGGTGCCAATTTTTGTGGTTGCATCTTGTTTGGTCCTTGTTCAGAGAAAATTATAAAAAAAATAGTGAAAAAAATAAAAAAGTTTCATTCCCACGGATGCCTTTTGGAAAAATCATAGAAAAATTCAGGAAAAAGGAAAAATGCGTGTTATTTGCTTGTTCTGTGCGTTCTTTCCATCGTCCTTTGTTTTTACCTTGTTGCGCTACGTCTTAGCCAGCAGCTGTGATTTGTACTTTGGATCCGGATTGAACAATCGCTAATCTGCACTCGTTAATTGCTAATCCTTGCCGTCATATTGTGTGCATTCCCATAGCTCCACATATTCTTCTATCAGTATAGGTTCATCTTGCAACTGTTACCCACGCTCAACAACAGATTGGTTCGTCCTGTTTGGTTTCATCAAAATTGCCAAAAAAATTTAGGAAAATAAAGAAAAAAATTGTCAAAGTTTTTGCACGCTCTTTAGAGAACGTGCTTTATTTCTCTAGACCACATCCCACCATAGTTGTAGATGCCAATTTTTATGGTTGCATCTTTTTTGGTCCTTGTTCAGAGAAAATTATAAAAAAATACTGAAAAAATAAAAAAGTTTGATTCCCACTAGTGCCTTTTGGAAAAATCAGGAAAAAATTCAGAAAAAAAGAAAAACCCGTGTTATTTGCTTGTTCTGTGCGTTCTTTCCATCGTGCTTTGTTTTCACCTTGTTGCGCTACGTCTCGACACGTCTTAGCCGGCAGCTGTGATTTGTACTTTGGATCTGGATTGAACAATCGCTAATCTGCACTTGTTAATTGCTAATCCTTGTTGTCATATTGTGTGCCTACCCATAGCTCCACATATTCTCCTATCAGCATAGGGTCATCTTGCAACTGTTACCCACGCTCAATAACAGGTTGCTTCACCCAGTTTGGTTTCATCAAAATTGCCAAAAAAATCAGAAAAATAAAGAAAAAAAATTGTTAAAGTTTTTGCACGCTTTTCAGAGAACGTGCTATATTTCTGTTGACCACATCCCACCTCAGTTGTAGGTGCCAATTTTTGTGGTTGCATCTTGTTTGGTCCTTGTTCAGAGAAAATTATAAAAAAAAATAGTGAAAAAATAAAAAAGTTTCATTCCCACGGATGCCTTTTGGAAAAATCATAGAAAAGTTCAGGAAAAAGGAAAAATGCGTGTTATTTGCTTGTTCTGTGCGTTCTTTCCATCGTCCTTTGATTTTACCTTGTTGCGCTACGTCTTAGCCAGCAGCTGTGATTTGTACTTTGGATCCGGATTGAACAATCGCTAATCTGCACTCGTTAATTGCTAATCCTTTGCATCATATTGTGTGCCTTCCCATAGCTCCACATATTCTTCTATCAGCACAGGTTCATCTTGCAACTGTTACCCACGCTCAACAACTGATTGGTTCGTCCTGTTTGGTTTCATCAAAATTGCCAAAAAAATTTAGGAAAATAAAGAAAAAATTGTCAAAGTTTTTGCACGCTCTTCAGAGAACGTGCTTTATTTCTCTAGACCACATCCCACCACAGTTGTAGATGCCAATTTTTATGGTTGCATCTTTTTTGGTCCTTGTTCAGAGAAAATTATAAAAAAATAGTGAAAAAATAAAAAAGTTTGATTCCCACTAGTGCCTTTTGGAAAAATCAGGAAAAAATTCAGAAAAAAAGAAAAACCCGTGTTATTTGCTTGTTCTGTGCGTTCTTTCCATCGTGCTTTGTTTTCACCTTGTTGCGCTACGTCTCGACACGTCTTAGCCGGCAGCTGTGATTTGTACTTTGGATCTGGATTGAACAATCGCTAATCTGCACTCGTTAATTGCTAATCCTTGCTGTCATATTGTGTGCCTACCCATAGCTCCACATATTCTCCTATCAGCATAGGGTCATCTTGCAACTGTTACCCACGCTCAATAACAGGTTGCTTCACCCAGTTTGGTTTCATCAAAATTGCCAAAAAAATCCAGAAAATAAAGAAAAAAAATTGTTAAAGTTTTTGCACGCTTTTCAGAGAACGTGCTATATTTCTGTTGACCACATCCCACCTCAGTTGTAGGTGCCAATTTTTGTGGTTGCATCTTGTTTGGTCCTTGTTCAGAGAAAATTATAAAAAAAATAGTGAAAAAATAAAAAAGTTTCATTCCCACAGATGCCTTTTGGAAAAATCATAGAAAAATTCAGGAAAAAGGAAAAATGCGTGTTATTTGCTTGTTCTGTGCGTTCTTTCCATCGTCCTTTGTTTTTACCTTGTTGCGCTACGTCTTAGCCAGCAGCTGTGATTTGTACTTTGGATCCGGATTGAACAATCGCTAATCTGCACTCGTTAATTGCTAATCCTTTGCATCATATTGTGTGCCTTCCCATAGCTCCACATATTCTTCTATCAGCACAGGTTCATCTTGCAACTGTTACCCACGCTCAACAATAGATTGGTTCGTCCTGTTTGGTTTCATCAAAATTGCCAAAAAAATTTAGGAAAATAAAGAAAAAAATTGTCAAAGTTTTTGCACGCTCTTCAGAGAACGTGCTTTATTTCTCTAGACCACATCCCACCACAGTTGTAGATGCCAATTTTTATGGTTGCATCTTTTTTTGTCCTTGTTTAGAGAAAATTATAAAAAAATAGTGAAAAAATAAAAAAGTTTGATTCCCACTAGTGCCTTTTGGAAAAATCAGGAAAAAATTCAGAAAAAAAGAAAAACCCGTGTTATTTGCTTGTTCTGTGCGTTCTTTCCATCGTGCTTTGTTTTCACCTTGTTGCGCTACGTCTCGACACGTCTTAGCTGGCAGCTGTGATTTGTACTTTGGATCTGGATTGAATAATCGCTAATCTGCACTCGTTAATTGCTAATCCTTGCAGTCATATTGTGTGCCTACCCATAGCTCCACATATTCTTCTATCAGCATAGGGTCATCTTGCAACTGTTACCCACGCTCAATAACAGGTTGCTTCACCCAGTTTGGTTTCATCAAAATTGCCAAAAAAATCCAGAAAATAAAGAAAAAAAATTGTTAAAGTTTTTGCACGCTTTTCAGAGAACGTGCTATATTTCTGTTGACCACATCCCACCTTAGTTGTAGGTGCCAATTTTTGTGGTTGCATCTTGTTTGGTCCTTGTTCAGAGAAAATTATAAAAAAAATAGTGAAAAAATAAAAAAGTTTCATTCCCACAGATGCCTTTTGGAAAAATCATAGAAAAATTCAGGAAAAAGGAAAAATGCGTGTTATTTGCTTGTTCTGTGCGTTCTTTCCATCGTCCTTTGTTTTTACCTTGTTGCGCTACGTCTTAGCCAGCAGCTGTGATTTGTACTTTGGATCCGGATTGAACAATCGCTAATCTGCACTCGTTAATTGCTAATCCTTTGCATCATATTGTGTGCCTTCCCATAGCTCCACATATTCTTCTATCAGCACAGGTTCATCTTGCAACTGTTACCCACGCTCAACAATAGATTGGTTCGTCCTGTTTGGTTTCATCAAAATTGCCAAAAAAATTTAGGAAAATAAAGAAAAAAATTGTCAAAGTTTTTGCACGCTCTTCAGAGAACGTGCTTTATTTCTCTAGACCACATCCCACCACAGTTGTAGATGCCAATTTTTATGGTTGCATCTTTTTTGGTCCTTGTTCAGAGAAAATTATAAAAAAATAGTGAAAAAATAAAAAAGTTTGATTCGCACTAGTGCCTTTTGGAAAAATCAGGAAAAAATTCAGAAAAAAAGAAAAACCCGTGTTATTTGCTTGTTCTGTGCGTTCTTTCCATCGTGCTTTGTTTTCACCTTGTTGCGCTACGTCTCGACACGTCTTAGCTGGCAGCTGTGATTTGTACTTTGGATCTGGATTGAATAATCGCTATCTGCACTCGTTAATTGCTAATCCTTGCTGTCATATTGTGTGCCTACCCATAGCTCCACATATTCTTCTATCAGCATAGGGTCATCTTGCAACTGTTACCCACGCTCAATAACAGGTTGCTTCACCCAGTTTGGTTTCATCAAAATTGCCAAAAAAATCCAGAAAATAAAGAAAAAAAATTGTTAAAGTTTTTGCACGCTTTTCAGAGAACGTGCTATATTTCTGTTGACCACATCCCACCTCAGTTGTAGGTGCCAATTTTTGTGGTTGCATCTTGTTTGGTCCTTGTTCAGAGAAAATTATAAAAAAAATAGTGAAAAAATAAAAAAGTTTCATTCCCACAGATGCCTTTTGGAAAAATCATAGAAAAATTCAGGAAAAAGGAAAAATGCGTGTTATTTGCTTGTTCTGTGCGTTCTTTCCATCGTCCTTTGTTTTTACCTTGTTGCGCTACGTCTTAGCCAGCAGCTGTGATTTGTACTTTGGATCCGGATTGAACAATCGCTAATCTGCACTCGTTAATTGCTAATCCTTTGCATCATATTGTGTGCCTTCCCATAGCTCCACATATTCTTCTATCAGCACAGGTTCATCTTGCAACTGTTACCCACGCTCAACAATAGATTGGTTCGTCCTGTTTGGTTTCATCAAAATTGCCAAAAAAATTTAGGAAAATAAAGAAAAAAATTGTCAAAGTTTTTGCACGCTCTTCAGAGAACGTGCTTTATTTCTCTAGACCACATCCCACCACAGTTGTAGATGCCAATTTTTATGGTTGCATCTTTTTTGGTCCTTGTTCAGAGAAAATTATAAAAAAATAGTGAAAAAATAAAAAAGTTTGATTCCCACTAGTGCCTTTTGGAAAAATCAGGAAAAAATTCAGAAAAAAAGAAAAACCCGTGTTATTTGCTTGTTCTGTGCGTTCTTTCCATCGTGCTTTGTTTTCACCTTGTTGCGCTACGTCTCGACACGTCTTAGCTGGCAGCTGTGATTTGTACTTTGGATCTGGATTGAATAATCGCTAATCTGCACTCGTTAATTGCTAATCCTTGCTGTCATATTGTGTGCCTACCCATAGCTCCACATATTCTTCTATCAGCATAGGGTCATCTTGCAACTGTTACCCACGCTCAATAACAGGTTGCTTCACCCAGTTTGGTTTCATCAAAATTGCCAAAAAAATCCAGAAAATAAAGAAAAAAAATTGTTAAAGTTTTTGCACGCTTTTCAGAGAACGTGCTATATTTCTGTTGACCACATCCCACCTCAGTTGTAGGTGCCAATTTTTGTGGTTGCATCTTGTTTGGTCCTTGTTCAGAGAAAATTATAAAAAAAATAGTGAAAAAATAAAAAAGTTTCATTCCCACAGATGCCTTTTGGAAAAATCATAGAAAAATTCAGGAAAAAGGAAAAATGCGTGTTATTTGCTTGTTCTGTGCGTTCTTTCCATCGTCCTTTGTTTTTACCTTGTTGCGCTACGTCTTAGCCAGCAGCTGTGATTTGTACTTTGGATCCGGATTGAACAATCGCTAATCTGCACTCGTTAATTGCTAATCCTTTGCATCATATTGTGTGCCTTCCCATAGCTCCACATATTCTTCTATCAGCACAGGTTCATCTTGCAACTGTTACCCACGCTCAACAATAGATTGGTTCGTCCTGTTTGGTTTCATCAAAATTGCCAAAAAAATTTAGGAAAATAAAGAAAAAAATTGTCAAAGTTTTTGCACGCTCTTCAGAGAACGTGCTTTATTTCTCTAGACCACATCCCACCACAGTTGTAGATGCCAATTTTTATGGTTGCATCTTTTTTGGTCCTTGTTCAGAGAAAATTATAAAAAAATAGTGAAAAAATAAAAAAGTTTGATTCCCACTAGTGCCTTTTGGAAAAATCAGGAAAAAATTCAGAAAAAAAGAAAAACCCGTGTTATTTGCTTGTTCTGTGCGTTCTTTCCATCGTGCTTTGTTTTCACCTTGTTGCGCTACGTCTCGACACGTCTTAGCTGGCAGCTGTGATTTGTACTTTGGATCTGGATTGAACAATCGCTAATCTGCACTCGTTAATTGCTAATCCTTGCTGTCATATTGTGTGCCTACCCATAGCTCCACATATTCTTCTATCAGCATAGGGTCATCTTGCAACTGTTACCCACGCTCAATAACAGGTTGCTTCACCCAGTTTGGTTTCATCAAAATTGCCAAAAAAATCCAGAAAATAAAGAAAAAAAATTGTTAAAGTTTTTGCACGCTTTTCAGAGAACGTGCTATATTTCTGTTGACCACATCCCACCTCAGTTGTAGGTGCCAATTTTTGTGGTTGCATCTTGTTTGGTCCTTGTTCAGAGAAAATTATAAAAAAAATAGTGAAAAAATAAAAAAGTTTCATTCCCACAGATGCCTTTTGGAAAAATCATAGAAAAATTCAGGAAAAAGGAAAAATGCGTGTTATTTGCTTGTTCTGTGCGTTCTTTCCATCGTCCTTTGTTTTTACCTTGTTGCGCTACGTCTTAGCCAGCAGCTGTGATTTGTACTTTGGATCCGGATTGAACAATCGCTAATCTGCACTCGTTAATTGCTAATCCTTTGCATCATATTGTGTGCCTTCCCATAGCTCCACATATTCTTCTATCAGCACAGGTTCATCTTGCAACTGTTACCCACGCTCAACAATAGATTGGTTCGTCCTGTTTGGTTTCATCAAAATTGCCAAAAAAATTTAGGAAAATAAAGAAAAAAATTGTCAAAGTTTTTGCACGCTCTTCAGAGAACGTGCTTTATTTCTCTAGACCACATCCCACCACAGTTGTAGATGCCAATTTTTATGGTTGCATCTTTTTTGGTCCTTGTTCAGAGAAAATTATAAAAAAATAGTGAAAAAATAAAAAAGTTTGATTCCCACTAGTGCCTTTTGGAAAAATCAGGAAAAAATTCAGAAAAAAAGAAAAACCCGTGTTATTTGCTTGTTCTGTGCGTTCTTTCCATCGTGCTTTGTTTTCACCTTGTTGCGCTACGTCTCGACACGTCTTAGCTGGCAGCTGTGATTTGTACTTTGGATCTGGATTGAATAATCGCTAATCTGCACTCGTTAATTGCTAATCCTTGCTGTCATATTGTGTGCCTACCCATAGCTCCACATATTCTTCTATCAGCATAGGGTCATCTTGCAACTGTTACCCACGCTCAATAACAGGTTGCTTCACCCAGTTTGGTTTCATCAAAATTGCCAAAAAAATCCAGAAAATAAAGAAAAAAAATTGTTAAAGTTTTTGCACGCTTTTCAGAGAACGTGCTATATTTCTGTTGACCACATCCCACCTCAGTTGTAGGTGCCAATTTTTGTGGTTGCATCTTGTTTGGTCCTTGTTCAGAGAAAATTATAAAAAAATAGTGAAAAAATAAAAAAGTTTCATTCCCACAGATGCCTTTTGGAAAAATCATAGAAAAATTCAGGAAAAAGGAAAAATGCGTGTTATTTGCTTGTTCTGTGCGTTCTTTCCATCGTCCTTTGTTTTTACCTTGTTGCGCTACGTCTTAGCCAGCAGCTGTGATTTGTACTTTGGATCCGGATTGAACAATCGCTAATCTGCACTCGTTAATTGCTAATCCTTTGCATCATATTGTGTGCCTTCCCATAGCTCCACATATTCTTCTATCAGCACAGGTTCATCTTGCAACTGTTACCCACGCTCAACAATAGATTGGTTCGTCCTGTTTGGTTTCATCAAAATTGCCAAAAAAATTTAGGAAAATAAAGAAAAAAATTGTCAAAGTTTTTGCACGCTCTTCAGAGAACGTGCTTTATTTCTCTAGACCACATCCCACCACAGTTGTAGATGCCAATTTTTATGGTTGCATCTTTTTTGGTCCTTGTTCAGAGAAAATTATAAAAAAATAGTGAAAAAATAAAAAAGTTTGATTCCCACTAGTGCCTTTTGGAAAAATCAGGAAAAAATTCAGAAAGAAAGAAAAACCCGTGTTATTTGCTTGTTCTGTGCGTTCTTTCCATCGTGCTTTGTTTTCACCTTGTTGCGCTACGTCTCGACACGTCTTAGCTGGCAGCTGTGATTTGTACTTTGGATCTGGATTGAACAATCGCTAATCTGCACTCGTTAATTGCTAATCCTTGCTGTCATATTGTGTGCCTACCCATAGCTCCACATATTCTTCTATCAGCATAGGGTCATCTTGCAACTGTTACCCACGCTCAATAACAGGTTGCTTCACCCAGTTTGGTTTCATCAAAATTGCCAAAAAAATCCAGAAAATAAAGAAAAAAAATTGTTAAAGTTTTTGCACGCTTTTCAGAGAACGTGCTATATTTCTGTTGACCACATCCCACCTCAGTTGTAGGTGCCAATTTTTGTGGTTGCATCTTGTTTGGTCCTTGTTCAGAGAAAATTATAAAAAAAATAGTGAAAAAATAAAAAAGTTTCATTCCCACAGATGCCTTTTGGAAAAATCATAGAAAAATTCAGGAAAAAGGAAAAATGCGTGTTATTTGCTTGTTCTGTGCGTTCTTTCCATCGTCCTTTGTTTTTACCTTGTTGCGCTACGTCTTAGCCAGCAGCTGTGATTTGTACTTTGGATCCGGATTGAACAATCGCTAATCTGCACTCGTTAATTGCTAATCCTAGCCATCATATTGTGTGCCTTCCCATAGCTCCACATATTCTTCTATCAGCACAGGTTCATCTTGCAACTGTTACCCACGCTCAACAATAGATTGGTTCGTCCTGTTTGGTTTCATCAAAATTGCCAAAAAAATTTAGGAAAATAAAGAAAAAAATTGTCAAAGTTTTTGCACGCTCTTCAGAGAACGTGCTTTATTTCTCTAGACCACATCCCACCACAGTTGTAGATGCCAATTTTTATGGTTGCATCTTTTTTGGTCCTTGTTCAGAGAAAATTATAAAAAAATAGTGAAAAAATAAAAAAGTTTGATTCCCACTAGTGCCTTTTGGAAAAATCAGGAAAAAATTCAGAAAAAAAGAAAAACCCGTGTTATTTGCTTGTTCTGTGCGTTCTTTCCATCGTGCTTTGTTTTCACCTTGTTGCGCTACGTCTCGACACGTCTTAGCTGGCAGCTGTGATTTGTACTTTGGATCTGGATTGAATAATCGCTAATCTGCACTCGTTAATTGCTAATCCTTGCTGTCATATTGTGTGCCTACCCATAGCTCCACATATTCTTCTATCAGCATAGGGTCATCTTGCAACTGTTACCCACGCTCAATAACAGGTTGCTTCACCCAGTTTGGTTTCATCAAAATTGCCAAAAAAATCCAGAAAATAAAGAAAAAAAATTGTTAAAGTTTTTGCACGCTTTTCAGAGAACGTGCTATATTTCTGTTGACCACATCCCACCTCAGTTGTAGGTGCCAATTTTTGTGGTTGCATCTTGTTTGGTCCTTGTTCAGAGAAAATTATAAAAAAAATAGTGAAAAAATAAAAAAGTTTCATTCCCACAGATGCCTTTTGGAAAAATCATAGAAAAATTCAGGAAAAAGGAAAAATGCGTGTTATTTGCTTGTTCTGTGCGTTCTTTCCATCGTCCTTTGTTTTTACCTTGTTGCGCTACGTCTTAGCCAGCAGCTGTGATTTGTACTTTGGATCCGGATTGAACAATCGCTAATCTGCACTCGTTAATTGCTAATCCTTTGCATCATATTGTGTGCCTTCCCATAGCTCCACATATTCTTCTATCAGCACAGGTTCATCTTGCAACTGTTACCCACGCTCAACAATAGATTGGTTCGTCCTGTTTGGTTTCATCAAAATTGCCAAAAAAATTTAGGAAAATAAAGAAAAAAATTGTCAAAGTTTTTGCACGCTCTTCAGAGAACGTGCTTTATTTCTCTAGACCACATCCCACCACAGTTGTAGATGCCAATTTTTATGGTTGCATCTTTTTTGGTCCTTGTTCAGAGAAAATTATAAAAAAATAGTGAAAAAATAAAAAAGTTTGATTCCCACTAGTGCCTTTTGGAAAAATCAGGAAAAAATTCAGAAAAAAAGAAAAACCCGTGTTATTTGCTTGTTCTGTGCGTTCTTTCCATCGTGCTTTGTTTTCACCATGTTGCGCTACGTCTCGACACGTCTTAGCTGGCAGCTGTGATTTGTACTTTGGATCTGGATTGAACAATCGCTAATCTGCACTCGTTAATTGCTAATCCTTGCTGTCATATTGTGTGCCTACCCAAAGCTCCACATATTCTTCTATCAGCATAGGGTCATCTTGCAACTGTTACCCACGCTCAATAACAGGTTGCTTCACCCAGTTTGGTTTCATCAAAATTGCCAAAAAAATCCAGAAAATAAAGAAAAAAAATTGTTAAAGTTTTTGCACGCTTTTCAGAGAACGTGCTATATTTCTGTTGACCACATCCCACCTCAGTTGTAGGTGCCAATTTTTGTGGTTGCATCTTGTTTGGTCCTTGTTCAGAGAAAATTATAAAAAAAATAGTGAAAAAATAAAAAAGTTTCATTCCCACAGATGCCTTTTGGAAAAATCATAGAAAAATTCAGGAAAAAGGAAAAATGCGTGTTATTTGCTTGTTCTGTGCGTTCTTTCCATCGTCCTTTGTTTTTACCTTGTTGCGCTACGTCTTAGCCAGCAGCTGTGATTTGTACTTTGGATCCGGATTGAACAATCGCTAATCTGCACTCGTTAATTGCTAATCCTAGCCATCATATTGTGTGCCTTCCCATAGCTCCACATATTCTTCTATCAGCACAGGTTCATCTTGCAACTGTTACCCACGCTCAACAACAGATTGGTTCGTCCTGTTTGGTTTCATCAAAATTGCCAAAAACATTTATGAAAATAAAGAAAAAAATTGTCAAAGTTTTTGCACGCTCTTCAGAGAACGTGCTTTATTTCTCTAGACCACATCCCACCACAGTTGTAGATGCCAATTTTTATGGTTGCATCTTTTTTGGTCCTTGTTCAGAGAAAATTATAAAAAAATAGTGAAAAAATAAAAAAGTTTGATTCCCACTAGTGCCTTTTGGAAAAATCAGGAAAAAATTCAGAAAAAAAGAAAAACCCGTGTTATTTGCTTGTTCTGTGCGTTCTTTCCATCGTGCTTTGTTTTCACCTTGTTGCGCTACGTCTCGACATGTCTTAGCCAGCAGCTGCGATTTGTACTTTGGATCTGGATTGAACAATCACTAATCTGCACTCGTTAATTGCTAATCCTTGCTGTCATATTGTGTGCCTACACATAGCTCTACATGTTCTTCTATCAGCACAGGTTCATCTTGCAATTGTTACCCACGCTCAACAACAGATTGGTTCACCCTATTTGGTTTCATCAAAGTTGCCAAAAAAATTCAGGAAAATAAAGAAAAAATTGTCAAAGTTTTTGCATGTTCTTCAGAGAACGTGTTATATTTCTGTAGACCACATCCCACCTCAGTTGTAGGTGCCAATTTTTGTGGTTGCATCTTTTTTGATCCTTGTTCAGAGAAAACATTGAAAAAAATAGTGAAAAAATAAAAAAGTTTGATTCCCACCAGTGCCTTTTGGAAAAATCAGGGAAAAATTCAGGAAAAAGGAAAAATCCGTGTCATTTGCTTGTTCTGTGCGTTCTTTCCATCGTCCTTTGTTTTCACCTTGTTGCGCTACATCTCGACACGTCTTAGCCAGCGGCTGTGATTTGTACTTTGGATCCGGATTGAACAATCGCTAATCTGCACTCGTTAATTGCTAATCCTTGTTGTCATATTGTGCGCCTACCCATAGCTCCATATATTCTTCTATCAGCACAGGTTCATCTTGCAATTGTTACCCATGCTCAGCAACAGATTGGTTCGCCCTGTTTGGTTTCATCAAAATTGCCAAAAAAATTCAGGAAAATAAAGAAAAAAATTGTCAAAGTTTTTGCACGCTTTTCAGAGAACGTGCTGTATTTCTATAGACCACATCCCACCTCAGTTGTAGGAACCAATTTTTGTGGTTGCATATTTTTTGATCCTTGTACAGAGAAAATGATAAAAAATAGTGAAAAAATAAAAAAGTTTGATTCCCACTAGTGCCTTTTGGAAAAATCAGGGAAAAATTCAAGAAAAAAGAAAAATCTGGGTTATTTGCTTGTTCTGTGCGTTCTTTCCATCGTTCTTTGTTTTCACCTTGTTGCGCTACGTTTCGACACGTCTTAGCCAGCAGCTGTGATTTGTATTTTCGATCCGGATTAAACAGCCGCTAATCCACGCTCGTTAATTGCTAATCCTTGCTGTCATATTGTGTGCCTTCCCATAGCTCCACATATTCTTCTATCAGCACAGGTTCATCTTGCAACTGTTACCCACGCTCAACAACAGATTGGTTTGCCCTGTTTGGTTTCATCAAAATTGCCAAAAAAAATTCAGCAAAATAAAGAAAAAATTGTCAAAGTTTTTGCACGCTTTTCAGAGAACGTGCTGTATTTCTATAGACCACATCCCACCTCAGTTGTAGGAACCAATTTTTGTGGTTGCATATTTTTTGATCCTTGTACAGAGAAAATGATGAAAAAATAGTGGAAAAATAAAAAAGTTTGATTCCCACTAGTGCCTTTTGGAAAAATCAGGGAAAAATTCAGGAAAAAAGAAAAATCCGTGTTATTTGCTTGTTCTGTGCGTTCTTTCCATCGTGCTTTGTTTTCACCTTTGTGCGCTACGTCTCGACACGTCTTATCCAGCAGCTGTGATTTGTACTTTGGATCCAGATTGAACAATCGCTAATCTACACTCGTTAATTGCTAATCCTTGCTGTCATATTGTGTGCCTACCCATAGCTCCATATATTCTTCTATCAGCACAGGTTCATCTTGCAACTGTTACCCACGCTCAACAACAGATTGGTTCGCCCTATTTGGTTTCATCAAAGTTGCCAAAAAAAATTTAGGAAAATAAAGAAAAAATTCTCAAAGTTTTTGCACGCTTTTCAGAGAACGTGCTGTATTTCTGTAGACCACATCCCACCTCAGTTGTAGGTGCCAATTTTTGTGGTTGCATCTTTTTTGATCCTTGTTCAGAGAAAATAATGAAAAAAATAGTGAAAAAATAAAAAAGTTTGATTCCCACCGGTGCCTTTTGGAAAAATCAGGGAAAAATTCAGGAAAAAGAAAAAATTCGTGTTATTTGCTTGTTCTATGCGTTCTTTCCATCGTCCTTTGTTTTCACCTTATTGCGCTACGTCTCGACACGTCTTAGCCAGCAGCTGTGATTTGTACTTTGGATCCAGATTGAACAATCGCTAATCTGCACTCGTTAATTGCCCTTGTTGTCATATTGTGTGCCTACCCATAGCTCCACATATTCTTCTATCGGCACAGGTTCATCTTACAACTGTTACCCACGCTCAACAACAGATTGGTTCACCCTGTTTGGTTTCATCAAAATTGCCAAAAAAATTCAGGAAAATAAAAAAAATTGTCAAAGTTTTTGCACGCTTTTCAAAGAACGTGCTATATTTCTGTAGACCACATCCACCTCAGTTGTAGGTGCTAATTTTTGTGGTTGCAACTTTTTTGATCCTTGTTCAGGGAAAATAATGAAAAAATAGTGAAAAAAATAAAAAAGTTTGATTCCCACCGGTGCCTTTTGGAAAAATCATAGAAAAATTCAGGAAAAAGGAAAAATCCATGTTATTTGCTTGTTCTGTGCGTTCTTTCCATCGTCCTTTGTTTTCACCTTATTGCGCTACGTCTTGACACGTCTTAGCCAGCAACTGTGATTTGTACTTTCAATCCAGATTGAATAGTCGCTAATCCGCGCTCGTTAATTGCTAATCCTTGCTGTCATATTGTGTGCCTTCCCATAGCTCCACAGATTCTTCTATCAGCACAGGTTCATCTTGCAACTGTTACCCACGCTCAACAACAGATTAGTTCACCTTGTTTGGTTTCATCAAAATTGCCAAAAAAATTCAGGAAAATAAAGAAAAAAAATTATCAAAGTTTTTGCATGCTTTTCAGAGAATGTGCTGTATTTCTGTAGACCACATCCCACCTTAGTTGTAGGTGCCAATTTTTGTGGTTGCATATTTTTTGATCCTTGTTCAGAGAAAATGATAAAAAATAGTGAAAAAATAAAAAAGTTTGATTCCCACTAGTTCCTTTTGGAAAAATCAGGGAAAAATTCATGTTATTTGCTTGTTCTGTGCGTTCTTTCCATCGTGCTTTGTTTTCACCTTTGTGCGCTACGTCTCGACACGTCTTAGCCAGCAGCTGTGATTTGTACTTTGGATCCGGATTGAACAATCACTAATCTGCACTCGTTAATTGCTAATCCTTGCTGTCATATTATGTGCCTACCCATAGCTCCACATGTTCTTCTATTAGCACAGGTTCATCTTGCAATTGTTACCCACGCTCAACAACAGATTGGTTCGCCCTATTTGGTTTCATCAAAGTTGCCAAAAAAATTCAGGAAAATAAAGAAAAAATTGTCAAAGTTTTTGCACGCTTTTCAGAGAACGTGTTGTATTTCTGTAGACCACATCCCACCTCAGTTGTAGGTGCCAATTTTTGTGGTTGTATCTTTTTTGATCCTTGTTCAGAGAAAATAATGAAAAATAGTGAAAAAATAAAAAAGTTTGATTCCCACCGGTGCCTTTTGGAAAAATCAGGGAAAAATTCAGGAAAAAGGAAAAATCTGTGTTATTTGCTTGTTCTGTGCGTTCTTTCCATCGTCCTTTGTTTTCACCTTGTTGCGCTACATCTCGACACGTCTTAGCCAGCAGCTGTGATTTGTACTTTGGATCCGGATTGAACAATCGCTAATCTACACTCGTTAATTGCTAATCCTTGTTGTCATATTGTGTGCCTACCCATAGCTCCTCACATTCTTCTATCAGCACAGGTTCATCTTGCAACTGTTACCCACGCTCAACAACAGATTGGTTCGCCCTGTTTGGTTTCATCAAAGTTGCCAAAAAAATTCAGGAAAATAAAGAAAAAATTGTCAAAGTTTTTGCACGCTTTTCAGAGAACATGTTGTATTTCTGTAGACCACATCCCACCTCAGTTGTAAGTGCCAATTTTTGTGGTTGCAACTTTTCTGATCCTTGTTCAGAGAAAATAATGAAAAAAATAGTGAAAAAATAAAAAGTTTGATTCCCACCGGTGCCTTTTGGAAAAATCAGGGAAAAATTCAGGAAAAAGGAAAAATCCGTGTTATTTGCTTGTTCTGTGCGTTCTTTCCATTGTCCTTTGTTTTCACCTTGTTGCCCTACATCTCGACACGTCTTAGCCAGCAGCTGTGATTTGTACTTTCTGTAGACCACATCCCACCTCAGTTGTAGGTGCCAATTTTTGTGGTTGCATCTTTTCTGGTCCATGTTCAGAGAAAATTATAAAAAAATAGTGAAAAAATAAAAAAGTTTGATCCCATCAGTGCCTTATGGAAAAATCAGGGAAAAATTTAGGAAAAAGAAAAAATCCGTGTAATTTGCTTGTTCTGTGCGTTCTTTCCATCGTCCTTTGTTTTCACCTTATTGCGCTACGTCTCGACATGTCTTAACCAGCAGCTGTGATTTGTACTTTGGATCCGGATTGCAAGATCGCTAATCTGCGCTTGTTTATTGCTAATCCCTGCTGTCATATTGTGTGCCTACCCATAGCTCCACATATTCTTCTACCAGCACAGGTTCATCTTGCAACTGTTACCCACACTCAACAACAGATTGGTTCGCCCTGTTTGGTTTCATCAAAATTGCCAAAAAATTCAGGAAAATAAAGAAAACAACTGTCAAAGCTTTTGCACGCTTTTCAGAGAACGTGCTGTATTTCTGTAGATCACGTCCAACCTCAGTTGTAGGGGCCAATTTTTGTGGTTGCATCTTTTTTGATCCTTGTTCAGAGAAAATAATAAAAAAAGAGTGAAAAAATATAAAGTTTGATTCCCACCGGTGCCTTTTGGAAAAATCAGGAAAAAATTCAGAAAAAAAGAAAAATCTGTGTTATTTGCTTGTTCTGTGCGTTCTTTCCATCGTGCTTTGTTTTCACCTTGTTGCGCTATGTCTCGACACGTCTTAGCCAGCAGCTGTGATTTGTACTTTGGATCCGGATTGAACAATCGCTAATCTGCACTCGTTAATTGCTAATCCTTGCTGTCATATTGTGTGCCTAGCCATAGCTCCACATATTCTTCTATCAGCACAGGTTCATCTTGGAACTGTTACCCACGCTCAACAACAGATTGGTTCGCCCTATTTGGTTTCATCAAAGTTGCCAAAAAAATTCAAGAAAATAAAGAAAAAAAATTATCAAAGTTTTTGCATGTTTTTTCGAGAATGTGCTGTATTTCTGTAGACCACATCCCACCTTAGTTGTAGGTGCCAATTTTTGTGGTTGCATCTTTTTTTATCCTTGTTCAGAGAAAATAATAAAAAATAGTGAAAAAATAAAAAAGTTTGATTCTCATCGGTGCCTTTTGGAAAAATCAGGGAAAAATTCAGGAAAAAGGAAAAATCCGTGTTATTTGCTTGTTCTGTGCGTTCTTTCCATTGTCCTTTGTTTTCACCTTGTTGCCCTACATCTCGACACGTCTTAGCCAGCAGCTGTGATTTGTACTTTCTGTAGACCACATCCCACCTCAGTTGTAGGTGCCAATTTTTGTGGTTGCATCTTTTTTGGTCCATGTTCAGAGAAAATTATAAAAAAATAGTGAAAAAATAAAAAAGTTTGATCCCATCAGTGCCTTACGGAAAAATCAGGGAAAAATTCAGGAAAAAGAAAAAATTCGTGTTATTTGCTTGTTCTGTGCGTTCTTTCCATCGTCCTTTGTTTTCACCTTATTGCGCTACGTCTCGACATGTCTTAACCAGCAGCTGTGATTTGTACTTTGGATCCGGATTGCAAGATCGCTAATCTGCGCTTGTTTATTGCTCATCCCTGCTGTCATATTGTGTGCCTACCCATAGCTCCACATATTCTTCTACCAGCACAGGTTCATCTTGCAACTGTTACCCACACTCAACAACAGATTGGTTCGCCCTGTTTGGTTTCATCAAAATTGCCAAAAAATTCAGGAAAATAAAGAAAACAACTGTCAAAGCTTTTGCACGCTTTTCAGAGAACGTGCTGTATTTCTGTAGATCACGTCCAACCTCAGTTGTAGGTGCCAATTTTTGTGGTTGCATCTTTTTTGATCCTTGTTCAGAGAAAATAATAAAAAAGAGTGAAAAAATATAAAGTTTGATTCCCACCGGTGCCTTTTGGAAAAATCAGGAAAAAATTCAGAAAAAAAGAAAAATCTGTGTTATTTGCTTGTTCTGTGCGTTCTTTCCATCGTGCTTTGTTTTCACCTTGTTGCGCTATGTCTCGACACGTCTTAGCCAGCAGCTGTGATTTGTACTTTGGATCCGGATTGAACAATCGCTAATCTGCACTCGTTAATTGCTAATCCTTGCTGTCATATTGTGTGCCTAGCCATAGCTCCACATATTCTTCTATCAGCACAGGTTCATCTTGGAACTGTTACCCACGCTCAACAACAGATTGGTTCGCAATATTTGGTTTCATCAAAGTTGCCAAAAAAATTCAAGAAAATAAAGAAAAAAAATTATCAAAGTTTTTGCACGTTTTTTCGAGAATGTGCTGTATTTCTGTAGACCACATCCCACCTTAGTTGTAGGTGCCAATTTTTGTGGTTGCATCTTTTTTTATCCTTGTTCAGAGAAAATAATAAAAAATAGTGAAAAAATAAAAAAGTTTGATTCTCATCGGTGCCTTTTGGAAAAATCAGGGAAAAATTCAGGAACAAGGAAAAATCCGTGTTATTTGCTTGTTCTGTGCGTTCTTTCCATTGTCCTTTGTTTTCACCTTGTTGCCCTACATCTCGACACGTCTTAGCCAGCAGCTGTGATTTGTACTTTCTGTAGACCACATCCCACCTCAGTTGTAGGTGCCAATTTTTGTGGTTGCATCTTTTTCGGTCCATGTTCAGAGAAAATTATAAAAAAATAGTGAAAAAATAAAAAAGTTTGATCCCATCAGTGCCTTATGGAAAAATCAGGGAAAAATTCAGGAAAAAGAAAAAATCCGTGTTATTTGCTTGTTCTGTGCGTTCTTTCCATCGTCCTTTGTTTTCACCTTATTGCGCTACGTCTCGACATGTCTTAACCAGCAGCTGTGATTTGTACTTTAGATCCGGATTGCAAGATCGCTAATCTGCGCTTGTTTATTGCTCATCCCTGCTGTCATATTGTGTGCCTACCCATAGCTCCACATATTCTTCTACCAGCACAGGTTCATCTTGCAACTGTTACCCACACTCAACAACAGATTGGTTCGCCCTGTTTGGTTTCATCAAAATTGCCAAAAAATTCAGGAAAATAAAGAAAACAACTGTCAAAGCTTTTGCACGCTTTTCAGAGAACGTGCTGTATTTCTGTAGATCACGTCCAACCTCAGTTGTAGGTGCCAATTTTTGTGGTTGCATCTTTTTTGATCCTTGTTCAGAGAAAATAATAAAAAAAGAGTGAAAAAATATAAAGTTTGATTCCCACCGGTGCCTTTTGGAAAAATTAGGAAAAAATTCAGAAAAAAAGAAAAATCTGTGTTATTTGCTTGTTCTGTGCGTTCTTTCCATCGTGCTTTGTTTTCACCTTGTTGCGCTATGTCTCGACACGTCTTAGCCAGCAGCTGTGATTTGTACTTTGGATCCGGATTGAACAATCGCTAATCTGCACTCGTTAATTGCTAATCCTTGCTGTCATATTGTGTGCCTAGCCATAGCTCCACATATTCTTCTATCAGCACAGGTTCATCTTGGAACTGTTACCCATGCTCAACAACAGATTGGTTCGCCCTATTTGGTTTCATCAAAGTTGCCAAAAAAATTCAAGAAAATAAAGAAAAAAAATTATCAAAGTTTTTGCACGTTTTTTCGAGAATGTGCTGTATTTCTGTAGACCACATCCCACCTTAGTTGTAGGTGCCAATTTTTGTGGTTGCATCTTTTTTTATCCTTGTTCAGAGAAAATAATAAAAAATAGTGAAAAAATAAAAAAGTTTGATTCTCATCGGTGCCTTTTGCAAAAATCAGGGAAAAATTGAGGAAAAAGGAAAAATCCGTGTCATTTGCTTGTTCTGTGTGTTCTTTCCATCGTCCATTGTTTTCACCTTGTTGCGCTACGTCTCGACACGTCTTAGCCAGCAGCTATGATTTGTACTTTGGATCCGGATTGAACAATCGCTAATCTGCACTCGTTAATTGCTAATCCTTGCTGTCATATCGTGTGCCTACCAATAGCTCTACATATTCTTCTATCAGCACTGGTTCATCTTGCAACTGTTACCCACGCTCAACAACAGATTGGTTCGCCCTGTTTGGTTTCATCAAAATTGCCAAAAAATTCGGGAAAATAAAGAAAAAAATTGTCAAAGCTTTTGCACGCTTTTCAGAGAACGTGCTGTATTTCTGTAGATCACATCCAACCTCAGTTGTAGGTGCCAATTTTTGTGGTTGCATCTTTTTTGATCCTTGTTCAGAGAAAATAATAAAAATATTATGAAAAAATAAAAAAGTTTGATTCCCACGAGTGCCTTTTGGAAAAATCAGGGAAAAATTCAGGAAAAAGGAAAAATCTGTTTTATTTGCTTGTTCTGTGCGTTCTTTCCATCGTCCTTTGTTTTCACCTTATTGCGCTACGTCTCGACACGTCTTAGCTAGCAGCTGTGATTTGTACTTTGGATCTGGATTGAACAATCGCTAATCTACACTCGTTAATTGCTAATCCTTGCTGTCATATTGTGTGCCTACCCATTGCTCCACATATTCTTCTATCGGCACAGGTTCATCTTGCAACTGTTACCCACGCTCAACAACAGATTGGTTCACCCTATTTGGTTTCATCAAAGTTGCCAAAAAAATTCAGGAAAATAATGAAAAAAATTGTCAAAGTTTTTGCACGCTTTTCAGAGAACGTGCTTTATTTCTGTAGACCACACCCCACCTCAGTTGTAGGTGCCAATTTTTCTGGTTGCATCTTTTTTGATCCTTGTTCAGAGAAAATAATAAAAAAAATAGTGAAAAAATAAAAAAGTTTGATTCCCACCCGTGCCTTTTGAAAAAATCAGGGAAAAATTCAGGAAAAAGGAAAAATCTGTGCTATTTGCTTGTTCTGTGCGTTCTTTCCATCGTCCTTTGTTTTCACCTTGTTGCGCTACGTCTCGACACGTCTTAGCCTGCAGCTATGATTTATACTTTGGATCCGGATTGAACAATCGCTAATCTACACTCGTTAATTGCTAATCCTTGCTGTCATATTGTGTGCCTACACATAGCTCCACATATTCTTCTATCAGCACAGGTTCATCTTGCAACTGTTACCCGCGCTCAACAACAGGTTGCTTCACCCAGTTTGGTTTCATCAATATTGCCAAAAAAATCAAGAAAATAAAGAAAAAAAATTGTTAAAGTTTTTCCACGCTTTTCAGAGAACGTGCTATATTTCTGTTGACCACATCCCACCTCAGTTGTAGGTGCCAATTTTTGTGGTTGCATCTTCTTTGGTCCTTGTTCAGAGAAAATTATAAAAAAATAGTGAACAAATAAAAAAGTTTCATTCCCACCGGTGCCTTTTGGAAAAATCATAGAAAAATTTAGGAAAAAGGAAAAATGCGTGTTATTTGCTTGTTCTGTGCGTTCTTTCCATCGTCCTTTGTTTTTACCTTGTTGCGCTACGTCTTAGCCAGCAGCTGTGATTTGTACTTTGGATCCGGATTGAACAATCGCTAATCTGCACTCGTTAATTGCTAATCCTTGCCATCATATTGTGTGCCTTCCCAGAGCTCCACATATTCTTCTATCAGCACAGGTTCATCTTGCAACTGTTACCCACGCTCAACAACAGATTGGTTCGCCCTGTTTGGTTTCATCAAAATTGCCAAAAAAATTTAGGAAAACATAGAAAAAAATTGTCAAAGTTTTTGCACGCTCTTCAAAGAACGTGCTTTATTTCTGTAGACCACATCCCACCACAGTTGTAGATGCCAATTTTAATGGTTGCGTCTTTTTTGGTCCTTGTTCAGAGAAAATTATAAAAAAAATAGTGAAAAAATAAAAAAGTTTGATTCCCACTAGTGCCATTTGGAAAAATCAGGAAAAAAATTCAGAAAAAAAGAAAAATCCGTGTTATTTGCTTGTTCTGTGCGTTCTTTCCATCGTGCTTTGTTTTCACCTTGTTGCGCTACGTCTCGACATGTCTTAGCCAGCAGCTGTGATTTGTACTTTGGGTCTGGATTGAACAATCGCTAATCTGCACTCGTTAATTGCTAATCCTTGCTGTCATATTGTGTGCCTACACATAGCTCCACATGTTCTTCTATCAGCACAGGTTCATCTTGCAATTGTTACCCACGCTCAACAACAGATTGGTTCGCCCTATTTGGTTTCATCAAAGTAGCCAAAAAAATTCAGGAAAATAAAGAAAAAATTGTCAAAGTTTTTGCACGCTCTTCAGAGAACGTGTTGTATTTCTGTAGACCGCATCCCACCTCAGTTGTAGGTGACAATTTTTGTGGTTCCATCTTTTTTGATCCTTGTTCAGAGAAAATAATGAAAAAAATAGTGAAAAAATAAAAAAGTTTGATTCCCACCGGTGCCTTTTGGAAAAATCAGGGAAAAATTCAGGAAAAAGGAAAAATCTGTGTCATTTGCTTGTTCTGTGCGTTCTTTCCATCGTCCTTTGTTTTCACCTTGTTGCGCTACATCTCGACACGTCTTAGCCAGCAGCTGTGATTTGTACTTTGGATCCAGAGTGAACAATCGCTAATCTGCACTCGTTAATTGCTAATCCTTGTTGTCATATTGTGTGCCTACCCATAGCTCCACATATTATTCTATCAGCACAGGTTCATCTTGCAACTGTTACCCATGCTCAACAACAGATTGGTTCACCCTGTTTGGTTTCATCAAAATTGCTAAAAAAATTCAGGAAAATAAAGAAAAAATTGTCAAAGTTTTTGCACGCTTTTCAGAGAACGTGCTGTATTTCTATAGACCACATCCCACCTCAGTTGTAGGAACCAATTTTTGTGGTTGCATATTTTTTGATCCTTGTACAGAGAAAATGATAAAAAAATAGTGAAAAAATAAAAAAGTTTAATTCCCACTAGTGCCTTTTGGAAAAATCAGGGAAAAATTCAGGAAAAAAGAAAAATCCGGGTTATTTGCTTGTTCTGTGCGTTCTTTCCATCGTTCTTTGTTTTCACCTTGTTGCGCTACGTCTCGACACGTCTTAGCCAGCAGCTGTGATTTGTACTTTCGATCCGGATTGAACAGCCGCTAATCCGCGCGCGTTAATTGCTAATCCTTGCTGTCATATTGTAAGCCTTCCCATAGCTCCACATATTCTTCTATCAGCACAGGTTCATCTTGCAACTGTTACCCGCGCTCAACAACAGATTGGTTCGCCCTGTTTGGTTTCATCAAAATTGCCAAAAAAATTCAGGAAAATAAAAAAAAATTGTCAAAGTTTTTGCACGCTTTTCAGGGAACGTGCTGTATTTCTATAGACCACATCCCACCTCAGTTGTAGGTGTCAATTTTTGTGGTTGCATCTTTTTTGATCCTTGTTCAGAGAAAATAATAAAAAAAATAGTGAAAAAATATAAAGTTTGATTCCCACCGGTGCCTTTTGGAAAAATCATAGAAAAATTCAGGAAAAAGGAAAAATCCATGTTATTTGCTTGTTCTGTGCGTTCTTTCCATCGTCCTTTGTTTTCACCTTATTGCGCTACGTCTCGACACGTCTTAGCCAGCAACTGTGATTTGTACTTTCAATCCAGATTGAACAGTCGCTAATCCGCGCTCGTTAATTGCAAATCCTTGTTGTCATATTGTGTGTCTTCCCATAGCTCCACATATTCTTCTATCAGCACAGGTTCATCTTGCAACTGTTACCCATGCTCAACAACAGATTAGTTCACCTTGTTTGGTTTCATCAAAATTGCCAAAAAAATTCAGGAAAATAAAGAAAAAAATTATCAAAGTTTTTGCACGCTTTTCAGAGAATGTGCTATATTTCTGTAGACCACATCCCACCTTAGTTGTAGGTGCCAATTTTTGTGGTTGCATATTTTTTGATCCTTTTTCAGAGAAAATGATAAAAAAATAGTGAAAAAATAAAAAAGTTTGATTCCCACTAGTTCCTTTTGGAAAAATCAGGGAAAAATTCATGTTATTTGCTTGTTGTGTGCGTTCTTTCCATCGTGCTTTGTTTTCACCTTTGTGCGCTACATCTCGACACGTCTTAGCCAGTAGCTGTGATTTGTACTTTGGATCCGGATTGAATAATCGCTAATCTGCACTCGTTAATTGCTAATCCTTGCTGTCATATTATGTGCCTACCCATAGCTCCACATGTTCTTCTATTAGCACAGGTTCATCTTGCAACTGTTACCCATGCTCAATAACAGATTGGTTCGCCCTATTTGGTTTCATCAAAGTTGCCAAAAAAATTCAGGAAAATAAAGAAAAAATTCTCAAAGTTTTTGCACGCTTTTCAGAGAACGTGTTGTATTTCTGTAGACCACATCCCAACTCAGTTGTAGGTGCCAATTTTTGTGGTTGCAACTTTTCTGATCCTTGTTCAGAGAAAATAATGAAAAAAATAGTGAAAAAATAAAAAAGTTTGATTCCCACCGGTGCCTTTTGCAAAAATCAGGGAAAAATTCAGGAAAAAGGAAAAATCCGTGTTATTTCCTTGTTCTGTGCGTTCTTTCCATTGTCCTTTGTTTTCACCTTGTTGCGCTACATCTCGACACGTCTTTGCCAGCAGTTGTGATTTGTACTTTCTGTAGACCACATCCCACCTCAGTTGTAGGTGCCAATTTTTGTGGTTGTATCTTTTTTGGTCCATATTCAGAGAAAATTATAAAAAATAGTGAAAAAATAAAAAAGTTTGATCCCATCAGTGCCTTATGGAAAAATCAGGGAAAAATTCAGGAAAAAGAAAAAATCCGTGTTATTTGCTTGTTCTGTGCGTTCTTTCCATCGTCCTTTGTTTTCACCTTATTGCGCTACGTCTCGACATGTCTTAGCCAGCAGCTGTGATTTGTACTTTGGATCCGGATTGCAAGATCATAAATCTGCACTCGTTTATTGCTAATCCTTGCTATCATATTGTGTGCCTACCCATAGCTCCACATATTCCTCTATTAGCACAGGTTCATCTTGCAACTGTTACCCACACTCAACAACAGATTGGTTCGCCCTGTTTGGTTTCATCAAAATTGCCAAAAAAATTCAGGAAAATAAAGAAAAAAATTGTCAAAGCTTTTGCACGCTTTTCAAAGAACGTGCTGTATTTCTGTAGATCACATCCAACCTCAGTTGTAGGTGCTAATTTTTGTGGTTGCATCTTTTTTGATCCTTGTTCAGAGAAAATAAAAAAAAAATAGTGAAAAAATATAAAGTTTGGTTCCCACCGGTGCCTTTTGGAAAAATCAGGAAAAAATTTAGAAAAAAGGAAAAATCCGTGTCATTTGCTTGTTCTGTGCGTTCTTTCCATCATCCTTTGTTTTTACCTTGTTGCGCTACGTCTCGACACGTCTTAGCCAGCAGCTGTGATTTGTACTTTCGATCTAGATTGAACAGTCGCTAATCCGCGCTCGTTAATTGCAAATCCTTGTTGTCATATTGTGTGTCTTCCCATAGCTCCACATATTATTCTATCAGCACAGGTTCATCTTGCAACTGTTACCCATGCTCAACAACAGATTAGTTCACCTTGTTTGGTTTCATCAAAATTGCCAAAAAAATTCAGGAAAATAAAGAAAAAAATTATCAAAGTTTTTGCACGCTTTTCAGAGAATGTGCTATATTTCTGTAGACCACATCCCACCTTAGTTGTAGGTGCCAATTTTTGTGGTTGCATATTTTTTGATCCTTTTTCAGAGAAAATGATAAAAAAATAGTGAAAAAATAAAAAAGTTTGATTCCCACTAGTTCCTTTTGGAAAAATCAGGGAAAAATTCATGTTATTTGCTTGTTGTGTGCGTTCTTTCCATCGTGCTTTGTTTTCACCTTTGTGCGCTACATCTCGACACGTCTTAGCCAGTAGCTGTGATTTGTACTTTGGATCCGGATTGAATAATCGCTAATCTGCACTCGTTAATTGCTAATCCTTGCTGTCATATTATGTGCCTACCCATAGCTCCACATGTTCTTCTATTAGCACAGGTTCATCTTGCAACTGTTACCCATGCTCAATAACAGATTGGTTCGCCCTATTTGGTTTCATCAAAGTTGCCAAAAAAATTCAGGAAAATAAAGAAAAAATTCTCAAAGTTTTTGCACGCTTTTCAGAGAACGTGTTGTATTTCTGTAGACCACATCCCAACTCAGTTGTAGGTGCCAATTTTTGTGGTTGCAACTTTTCTGATCCTTGTTCAGAGAAAATAATGAAAAAAATAGTGAAAAAATAAAAAAGTTTGATTCCCACCGGTGCCTTTTGCAAAAATCAGGGAAAAATTCAGGAAAAAGGAAAAATCCGTGTTATTTCCTTGTTCTGTGCGTTCTTTCCATTGTCCTTTGTTTTCACCTTGTTGCGCTACATCTCGACACGTCTTTGCCAGCAGTTGTGATTTGTACTTTCTGTAGACCACATCCCACCTCAGTTGTAGGTGCCAATTTTTGTGGTTGTATCTTTTTTGGTCCATGTTCAGAGAAAATTATAAAAAATAGTGAAAAAATAAAAAAGTTTGATCCCATCAGTGCCTTATGGAAAAATCAGGGAAAAATTCAGGAAAAAGAAAAAATCCGTGTTATTTGCTTGTTCTGTGCGTTCTTTCCATCGTCCTTTGTTTTCACCTTATTGCGCTACGTCTCGACATGTCTTAGCCAGCAGCTGTGATTTGTACTTTGGATCCGGATTGCAACATCATAAATCTGCGCTCGTTTATTGCTAATCCTTGCTATCATATTGTGTGCCTACCCATAGCTCCACATATTCCTCTATTAGCACAGGTTCATCTTGCAACTGTTACCCACACTCAACAACAGATTGGTTCGCCCTGTTTGGTTTCATCAAAATTGCCAAAAAAATTCAGGAAAATAAAGAAAAAAATTGTCAAAGCTTTTGCACGCTTTTCAAAGAACGTGCTGTATTTCTGTAGATCACATCCAACCTCAGTTGTAGGTGCTAATTTTTGTGGTTGCATCTTTTTTGATCCTTGTTCAGAGAAAATAAAAAAAAATAGTGAAAAAATATAAAGTTTGATTCCCACCGGTGCCTTTTGGAAAAATCAGGAAAAAATTTAGAAAAAAGGAAAAATCCGTGTCATTTGCTTGTTCTGTGCGTTCTTTCCATCATCCTTTGTTTTTACCTTGTTGCGCTACGTCTCGACACGTCTTAGCCAGCAGCTGTGATTTGTACTTTGGATCCGGATTGAACAATCGCTAATCTGCACTCGTTAATTGCTAATCCTTGCTGTCATATTGTGTGCCTACCCATAGCTCCACATATTCTTCTATCAGCACAGGTTCATCTTGCAACTGTTACCCACGCTCAACAACAGATTGGTTCGCCCTATTTGGTTTCATCAAAGTTACCAAAAAAAATTCAAGAAAATAAAGAAAAAAAATTACCAAAGTTTTTGCACGCTTTTCAGAGAATGTGCTGTATTTCTATAGACCACATCCCACCTTAGTTGTAGGTGCCAATTTTTGTGGTTGCATCTTTTTTTATCCTTGTTCAGAGAAAATAATAAAAAATAGTGAAAAAATAAAAAAGTTTGATTCCCACCGGTGCCTTTTGCAAAAATCAGGGAAAAATTTAGGAAAAAGGAAAAATCCGTGTCATTTGCTTGTTCTGTGCGTTCTTTCCATCGTCCTTTGTTTTCACCTTGTTGCGCTACGTCTCGACACGTCTTAGCCAGCAGCTGTGATTTGTACTTTGGATCCGGATTGAACAATCGCTAATCTGCACTCGTTAATTGCTAATCCTTGCTGTCATGTCGTGTGCCTACCAATAGCTCTACATATTCTTCTATCAGGACTGGTTCATCTTGCAACTGTTACCCACGCTCAACAACAGATTGGTTCGCCCTGTTTGGTTTCATCAAAATTGCCAAAAAATTCAGAAAAGTAAAGAAAAAAATTGTCAAAGCTTTTGCACGCTTTTCAGAGAACGTGCTGTATTTCTGTAGATCACATCCAACCTCAGTTGTAGGTGCCAATTTTTGTGGTTGCGTCTTTTTTGATCCTTGTTCAGAGAAAATAATAAAAAAAATAGTGAAAAAATAAAAAGTTTGATTCCCACCGGTGCCTTTTGGAAAAATCAGGGAAAAATTCAGGAAAAAGGAAAAATCTGTGTTATTTGCTTGTTCTGTGCGTTCTTTCCATCGTCCTTTGTTTTCACCTTGTTGCGCTACGTCTCGACACGTCTTAGCCAGCAGCTGTTTTTTGTACTTTGGTTCCGGATTGAACAATCACTAATCTGCACTCGTTAATTGCTAATCCTTGCTGTCATATTGTGTGCCTACCCATAGCTCCACATATTCTTCTATCAGCACAGGTTCATCTTGCAACTGTTACCCACGCTCAACAACAAGTTGCTTCACCCAGTTTGGTTTTATCAAAATTGCCAAAAAAATTTAGGAAAATAAAGAAAAAAATTGTCAAAGTTTTTGCACACTTTTCAGAGAACGTGCTATATTTCTGTAGACCACATCCCACCTCAGTTGTAGGTGCCAATTTTTGTGGTTGCATCTTTTTTGATCCTTGTTCAGAGAAAATAATAAAAAAAATAGTGAAAAAATATAAAGTTTGATTCCCACCGGTGCCTTTTGGAAAATTCAGGAAAAAATTCAGAAAAAAGGAAATATCCGTGTTATTTGCTTGTTCTATGCGTTCTTTCCGTCGTTGTTTATTTTCACCTTGTCGCGCTACGTCTCGACACGTCTTAGCCAGCAGCTGTCATTTGTACTTTGGATCCGGATTGAACAATCGCTAATCTGCACTCGTTAATTGCTTATCCTTGCTATCATATTGTGTGCCTACCCATAGCTCCACATATTCTTCTATCAGCACAGGTTCATCTTGCAACTGATACCCACGCTCAACAACAGATTGGTTCGCCCTATTTGGTTTCATCAAAGTTGCCAAAAAAATTCAGTAAAATAAAGAAAAAAAATTGTCAAAGTTTTTGCACGCTTTTCAGAGAAAATAATAAAAAAAAATAGTGAAAAAATAAAAAAGTTTGACTCCCACCAGTGTCTTTTGGAAAAATCAGGGAAAAATTCAGGAAAAAGGAAAATTTTGTGTTATTTGCTTGTTCTGTGCGTTCTTTCCATCGTCCTTTATTTTCACCTTGTTGCGCTACGTCTCGACACGTCTTAGCCAGCAGCTGTGATTTGTACTTTGGATCCGGATTGAACAATCACTAATCTGCACTCGTTAATTGCTAATCCTTGCTGTCATATTGTGTGCCTACCCATAGCTCCACATATTCTTCTATCAGCACAGGTTCATCTTGCAACTGTTGCCCACGCTCAACAACTGGTTGCTTCACCCAGTTTGGTTTCATCAAAATTGCCAAAAAAATTCTGGAAAATAAACAAAAAAAATTGTCAAAGTTTTTGCACACTTTTCAGAGAACGTGCTATATTTCTGTAGACCACATCGCACCTCAGTTGTAGGTGCCAATTTTTGTGGTTGCATCTTTTTTGATCCTTGTTCAGAGAAAATAATAAAAAAATAGTGAAAAAATAAAAAAGTTTGATTCCCACCGGTGTCTTTTGGAAAAATTAGGGAAAAATTCAGGAAAAAGGAAAAAACTGTGTTATTTGCTTGTTCTGTGCGTTCTTTCCATCATCTTTTGTTCTCACCTTGTTGTGCTACGTCTCGACACGTCTTAGCAAGCAGCTGTGATTTGTACTTTGGATCCGGATTGAACAATCAATAATTTGCACTCGTTAATTGCTAATCCTTACTGTCATATTGTGTGCCTACCCATAGCTCCACATATTCTTCTATCAACACAGGTTCATCTTGCAACTGTTACTCACGCTCAACAACAGGTTGCTTCACCCAGTTTGGTTTCATCAAAATTGCCAAAAAAATTCAGGAAAATAAAGAAAAAAAATTGTCAAAGTTTTTGCACGCTTTTCAGAGAACGTGCTATATTTCTGTAGACCACATCCCACATCAGTTGTAGGTGCCAATTTTTGTGGTTGCATCTTGTTTGGTCCTTGTTCAGCGAAAATTAAAAAAAAAATAGTGAAAAAATAAAAAAGTTTGATTCCCACGAGTGCCTTTTGGAAAAATCAGGAAAAAATTCAAAAAAAAATCTGTGTTATTTGCTTGTTCTGTGCGTTCTTTCCATCATCCTTTGTTTTCACCTTGTTACGCGACGTCTCGACACGTCTTAGCCAGCAGCTATGATTTGTACTTTGGATCCCGATTGAACAATCGCTAATCTGCACTCGTTAATTGCTAATCCTTGTTGTCATATTGTGTGCCTAACCATAGCTCCACATATTCTTCTATCAGCACTGGTTCATTTTGCAACTGTTACCCACGCTCAACAACAGATTGCTACGCCCTGTTTGATTTTATCAAAATTGCCATAAAAATTCAGGAAAATAAAGAAAAAAATTGTCAAAGTTTTTGCATGCTTTTCAGAGTACGTGCTGTATTTTTGTAGACCACGTCCCACCTCAGTTGTAGGTGCCAATTTTTGTGGTTGCATCTTTTTTTATCCTTATTCAGAGAAAATAATAAAAAAATAGTGAAAAATAAAAAAGTTTGACTCCCACCCGTGCCTTTTGGAAAAATCAGGAAAAAATTCAGGAAAAAGGAAAAATCTGTGTTATTTGCTTGTTTTGTGCGTTCTTTCCATCGTCCTTTGTTTTCACGTTATTGCGCTACGTCTCGACATGTCTTAGCCAGCAGCTGTGATTTGTACTTTGGATCCGGATTGAAAGGTCGCTAATCTACGCTCGTTAATTGCTAATCCTTGCTGTTATATTGTGTGCCTACCCATAGCTCCACATATTCTTCTATCAGCATAGGTTCAACTTACAACTGGTACCCACGCTCAACAACAGATTGGTTCACCCTGTTTGGTTTCATTAAAATTGCCAAAAAAATTTAGAAAAATAAAGAAAAATATTGTCAAAGTTTTTGCACGCTTTGCAGAGAATGTGCTGTATTTCTGTAGACCACATCCCACCTTAGTTGTAGGTGCCAATTTTTGTGGTTGCATATTTTTTTATCCTTGTTTAGAGAAAATAATAAAAAATAGTGAAAAAATAAAAAAGTTTGATTCGCACCGGTGCCTTTTGCAAAAATCAGGCAAAAATTTAGGAAAAAGGAAAAATCCGTGTCATTTGCTTGTTCTGTGCATTCTTTCCATCGTCCTTTGTTTTGCCTTGTTGCGCTACGTCTTAGCCAACAGCTGTGATTTGTACTTTGGATCCGGATTGAACAATCGCTAATCTACACTCGTTAATTGCTAATCCTTACTGTCATATTGTGTGCCTTCCCATAGCTCCACATATTCTTCTATCAGCACAGGTTCATCTTGCAACTGTAACCCACGCTCAACAACAGATTGGTTCGCCCTGTTTGGTTTCATCAAAATTGCCAAAAAAACTCAGGAAAATAAAGAAAAAAAATTATCAAAGTTTTTGCACGCTCTTCAGAGAACGTGCTTTATTTCTATAGACCACATCCCACCACAATTGTAGATGCCAATTTTTATGGTTGCATCTTTTTTGGTCCTTGTTCAGAGAAAATTATAAAAAAATAGTGAAAAAATAATAAAGTTTGATTCCCACTAGTGCCTTTTGGAAAAATCAGGAAAAAATTCAGAAAAAAGAAAAATCCGTGTTATTTGCATGTTCTGTGCGTTCTTTCCATCGTGCTTTGTTTTCGCCTTGTTGCGCTACGTCTTAGCCAGCAGCTGTGATTTGTACTTTGGATCTGGATTGAACAATCACTAATCTGCACTCGTTAATTGCTAATCCTTGCTGTCATATTGTGTGCCTACCCATAGCTCCACATATTCTTCTATCAGCACAGGTTCATCTTGCAACTGTTACCCACGCTCAACAACAGATTGGTTCGCCCTATTTGGTTTCATCAAAGTTGCCAAAAAAAATTCAGGAAAATAATGAAAAAAATTGTCAAAGTTTTTGCAGGCTTTTCAAAGAACGTGCTTTATTTCTGTAGACCACATCCCACCTCAGTTGTAGGTGCCAATTTTTGTGGTTGCATCTTTTTTGATCCTTGTTCAGAGAAAATAATAAAAAAAATAGTAAAAAAATAAAAAAGTTTGATTCCCACCCGTGCCTTTTGGAAAAATCAGGGAAAAATTCAGGAAAAAGGAAAAATCTGTGCTATTTGCTTGTTCTGTGCGTTCTTTCCATCGTCCTTTGTTTTCACCTTGTTGCGCTACGTCTCGACACGTCTTGGCCAGCAGCTGTGATTTGTACTTCGGATCCGGATTGAACAATCGCTAATCTACACTCGTTAATTGCTAATCCTTGGTGTCATATTGTGTGCCTACCCATAGCTCCACATATTCTTCTATCAGCACAGGTTTATCTTGCAACTGTTACCCAAGCTCAACAACAGGTTGCTGCACCCAGTTTTGTTTCATCAAAATTGCCAAAAAAATCAGGAAAATAAAGAAAAAAAATTGTTAAAGTTTTTGCACGCTTTTCAGAGAACGTGCTATATTTCTGTTGACCACATCCCACCTCAGTTGTAGGTGCCAATTTTTATGGTTGCATCTTGTTTGGTCCTTGTTCAGAGAAAATTATAAAAAAAATAGTGAAAAAATAAAAAAGTTTGATTCCCACTAGTGTCTTTTGGAAAAATCAGGGAAAAATTCAGGAAAAAGAAAAATCCGTGTTATTTGCTTGTTCTGTGCGTTCTTTCCATCGTCCTTTGTTTTCACCTTGTTGCGCTACGTCTCGACACGTCTTAGCCAGCAGCTGTGATTTGTACTTTGGATCCGGATTGAACAATCACTAATCTGCACTCGTTAATTGCTAATCCTTGCTGTCATATTGTGTGCCTACCCATAGCTCCACATATTCTTCTATCAGCACAGGTTCATCTTGCAACTGTTACCCACGCTCAACAACAGGTTGCTTCACCCAGTTTGGTTTCATCAAAATTACCAAAAAAATTCAGGAAAATAAAGAAAACAAATTGTCAAAGTTTTTGCACGCTTTTAAGAGAACGTGCTATATTTCTGTAGACCACATCCCACCTCAGTTGTAGGTGCCAATTTTTGTGGTTGCATATTTTTTGATCCTTGTTCAGAGAAAATAATAAAAAAATAGTGAAAAATAAAAAAGTTTGATTCCCACCAGTGTCTTTTGGAAAAATCAGGGAAAAATTCAGGAAAAAGGAAAATTTTGTGTTATTTGCTTGTTCTGTGCGTTCTTTCCATCGTCCTTTGTTTTCACCTTGTTGCGCTACGTCTCGACACGTCTTAGCCAGCAGCTGTGATTTGTACTTTGGATCCGGATTGAACAATCACTAATCTGCACTCGTTAATTGCTAATCCTTGCTGTCATATTGTGTGTCTACCCATAGCTCCACATATTCTTCTATCAGCACAGGTTCATCTTGCAACTATTACCCACGCTCAACAACTGGTTGCTTCACCCAGTTTGGTTTCATCAAAATTGCCAAAAAAATTCAGGAAAATAAACAAAAAAAATTGTCAAAGTTTTTGCACACTTTTCAGAGAACGTGCTATATTTCTGTAGACCACATCGCACCTCAGTTGTAGGTGCCAATTTTTGTGGTTGCATCTTTTTTGATCCTTGTTCAGAGAAAATAATAAAAAAAATAGTGAAAAAATAAAAAAGTTTGATTCCCACCAGTGTCTTTTGGAAAAATTAGGGAAAAATTCAGGAAAAAGGAAAAATCTGTGTTATTTGCTTGTTCTGTGTGTTCTTTCCATCATCTTTTGTTTTCACCTTGTTGTGCTACGTCTCGACACGTCTTAGCCAGCATCTATGATTTGTACTTTGGATCCGGATTGAACAATCAATAATCTGCACTCATTAATTGCTAATCCTTACTGTCATATTGTGTGCCTACCCATAGCTCCACATATTCTTCTATCAACACAGGTTCATCTTGCAACTGTTACCCACGCTCAACAACAGGTTGCTTCACCCAGTTTGGTTTCATCAAAATTGCCAAAAAAATTCAGGAAAATAAAGAAAAAAATTGTCAAAGTTTTTGCACGCTTTTCAGAGAACGTGCTATATTTCTGTAGACCACATCCCACCTCAGTTGTAGGTGCCAATTTTTGTCGTTGCATCTTGTTTGGTCCTTGTTCAGCGAAAATTATAAAAAAAATAGTAAAAAAATAAAAAAGTTTGATTCCCACGAGTGCCTTTTGGAAAAATCAGGAAAAAATTCAAAAAAAATCTGTGTTATTTGCTTGTTCTGTGCGTTCTTTCCATCATCCTTTGTTTTCACCTTGTTACGCGACGTCTCGACACGTCTTAGCTAGCAGCTATGATTTGTACTTTGGATCCCGATTGAACAATCGCTAATCTGCACTCGTTAATTGCTAATCCTTGTTGTCATATTGTGTGCCTAACCATAGCTCCACATATTCTTCTATCAGCACTGGTTCATTTTGCAACTGTTACCCACGCTCAACAACAGATTGCTTCGCCCTGTTTGGTTTTATCAAAATTGCCATAAAAATTCAGGAAAATAAAGAAAAAAAATTGTCAAAGTTTTTGCACGCTTTTTAGAGAACGTGCTGTATTTTTGTAGACCACGTCCCACCTCAGTTGTAGGTGCCAATTTTTGTGGTTGCATCTTTTTTTTATCCTTGTTCAGAGAAAATAATAAAAAAATAGTGAAAAAATAAAAAAGTTTGACTCCCACCCGTGCCTTTTGGAAAAATCAGGAAAAAATTCAGGAAAAAGGAAAAATCTGTGTTATTTGCTTGTTTTGTGCGTTCTTTACATCGTCCTTTGTTTTTACCTTATTGCGCTACGTCTCGACATGTCTTAGCCAGCAGCTGTGATTTGTACTTTGGATCCGGATTGAAAGGTCGCTAATCTACGCTCGTTAATTGCTAATCCTTGCTGTTATATTGTGTGCCTACCCATAGCTCCACATATTCTTCTATCAGCATAGGTTCAACTTACAACTGGTACCCACGCTCAACAACAGATTGGTTCACCCTGTTTGGTTTCATTAAAATTGCCAAAAAAATTTCAAAAAATAAAGAAAAATATTGTCAAAGTTTTTGCACGCTTTGCAGAGAATGTGCTGTATTTCTGTAGACCACATCCCACCTTAGTTGTAGGTGCCAATTTTTGTGGTTGCATATTTTTTTATCCTTGTTTAGAGAAAATAATAAAAAATAGTGAAAAAATAAAAAAGTTTGATTCCCACCGGTGCCTTTTGCAAAAATCAGGCAAAAATTTAGGAAAAAGGAAAAATCCGTGTCATTTGCTTGTTCTGTGCATTCTTTCCATCGTCCTTTGTTTTTACCTTGTTGCGCTACGTCTTAGCCAGCAGCTGTGATTTGTACTTTGGATCCGGATTGAACAATCGCTAATCTACACTCGTTAATTGCTAATCCTTACTGTCATATTGTGTGCCTTCCCATAGCTCCACATATTATTCTATCAGCACAGGTTCATCTTGCAACTGTAACCCACGCTCAACAACAGATTGGTTCGCCCTGTTTGGTTTCATCAAAATTGCCAAAAAAACTCAGGAAAATAAAGAAAAAAAATTATCAAAGTTTTTGCACGCTCTTCAGAGAACGTGCTTTATTTCTGTAGACCACATCCCACCACAATTGGAGATGCCAATTTTTATGGTTGCATCTTTTTTGGTCCTTGTTCAGAGAAAATTATAAAAAAATAGTGAAAAAATAATAAAGTTTGATTCCCACTAGTGCCTTTTGGAAAAATCAGGAAAAAATTCAGAAAAAAAGAAAAATCCGTGTTATTTGCATGTTCTATGTGTTCTTTCCATCGTGCTTTGTTTTCGCCCTGTTGCGCTATGTCTTAGCCAGCAGCTGTGATTTGTACTTTGGATCTGGATTGAACAATCACTAATCTGCACTCATTAATTGCTAATCCTTGCTGTCATATTGTGTGCCTACCCATAGCTCCACATATTCTTCTATCAGCACAGGTTCATCTTGCAACTGTTACCCACGCTCAACAACAGATTGGTTCGCCCTATTTGGTTTCATCAAAGTTGCCAAAAAAAATTCAGGAAAATAATGAAAAAAATTGTCAAAGTTTTTGCACGCTTTTCAGAGAACGTGCTTTATTTCTGTAGACCACATCCCACCTCAGTTGTAGGTGCCAATTTTTGTGGTTGCATCTTTTTTGATCCTTGTTCAGAGAAAATAATAAAAAAAATAGTAAAAAAATAAAAAAGTTTGATTCCCACCCGTGCCTTTTGGAAAAATCAGGGAAAAATTCAGGAAAAAGGAAAAATCTGTGCTATTTGCTTGTTCTGTGTGTTCTTTCCATCGTCCTTTGTTTTCACCTTGTTGCGCTACGTCTCGACACGTCTTGGCCAGCAGCTGTGATTTGTACTTTGGATCCGGATTGAACAATCGCTAATCTACACTCGTTAATTGCTAATCCTTGCTGTCATATTGTGTGCCTACCCATAGCTCCACATATTCTTCTATCAGCACAGGTTTATCTTGCAACTGTTACCCAAGCTCAACAACAGGTTGCTTCACCCAGTTTGGTTTCATCAAAATTGCCAAAAAAATCAGGAAAATAAAGAAAAAAAATTGTTAAAGTTTTTGCACGCTTTTCAGAGAACGTGCTATATTTCTGTTGACCACATCCCACCTCAGTTGTAGGTGCCAATTTTTATGGTTGCATCTTGTTTGGTCCTTGTTCAGAGAAAATTATAAAAAAAATAGTGAAAAAATAAAAAAGTTTGATTCCCACCGGTGCCTTTTGGAAAAATCATAGAAAAATTCAGGAAAAAGGAAAAATCCTTGTTATTTGCTTGTTCTGTGCGTTCTTCCCATCGTCCTTTGTTTTTACCTTGTTGCGCTACGTCTCGACACGTCTTAGCCAGCAGCTGTGATTTGTACTTTCGATCCGGATTGAACAGCCGCTAATCCGCGCTCGTTAATTGCTAATCGTTGCTGTCATATTGTGTGCCTTCCCATAGCTCCACATATTCTTCTATCAACACAGGTTCATCTTGCAACTGTTACCCATGCTCAACAACAGATTAGTTCACCCTGTTTGGTTTCATGAAAATTGCCAAAAAAATTCAGGAAAATAAAGAAAACAAATTATCAAAGTTTTTGCATGCTTTTCAGAGACTGTGCTGTATTACTGTAGACCACATCCCACCTCACTTGTAGGTGCCAATTTTTGTGGTTGCATATTTTTTGATCCTTGTTCAGAGAAAATGATAAAAAAATAGTGAAAAAATAAAAAAGTTTTATTCCCACTAGTTCCTTTTGCAAAAATCAGGGAAAAATTCAGGAAAAAAGAAAAATCCGTGTTATTTGCTTGTTCTGTGCGTTCTTTCCATCGTTCTTTGTTTTCACCTTGTTGCGCTACGTCTCGACACGTCTTATCCAGCAGCTGTTATTTGTACTTTGGATCCGGATAGAACAATCGCTAATCTGCACTCGTTAATTGCTAATCCTTGTTGTCATATTGTGTGCCTAACCATAGCTCCACATATTCTTCTATCAGCACTGGTTCATTTTGCAACTGTTACCCACGCTCAACAACAGATTGCTTCGCCCTGTTTGGTTTTATCAAAATTGCCATAAAAATTCAGGAAAATAAAGAAAAAAATTGTCAAAGTTTTTGCATGCTTTTCAGAGAACGTGCTGTATTTTTGTAGACCACGTCCCACCTCAGTTGTAGGTGCCAATTTTTGTGGTTGCATCTTTTTTTATCCTTATTCAGAGAAAATAATAAAAAAATAGTGAAAAATAAAAAAGTTTGACTCCCACCCGTGCCTTTTGGAAAAATCAGGAAAAAATTCAGGAAAAAGGAAAAATCTGTGTTATTTGCTTGTTTTGTGCGTTCTTTCCATCGTCCTTTGTTTTCACCTTATTGCGCTACGTCTCGACATGTCTTAACCAGCAGCTGTGATTTGTACTTTGGATCCGGATTGAAAGGTCGCTAATCTACGCTCGTTAATTGCTAATCCTTGCTGTTATATTGTGTGCCTACCCATAGCTCCACATATTCTTCTATCAGCATAGGTTCAACTTACAACTGGTACCCACGCTCAACAACAGATTGGTTCACCCTGTATGGTTTCATTAAAATTGCCAAAAAAATTTAGAAAAATAAAGAAAAATATTGTCAAAGTTTTTGCACGCTTTGCAGAGAATGTGCTGTATTTCTGTAGACCACATCCCACCTTAGTTGTAGGTGCCAATTTTTGTGGTTGCATATTTTTTTATCCTAGTTTAGAGAAAATAATAAAAAATAGTGAAAAAATAAAAAAGTTTGATTCCCACCGGTGCCTTTTGCAAAAATCAGGCAAAAATTTAGGAAAAAGGAAAAATCCGTGTCATTTGCTTGTTCTGTGCATTCTTTCCATCGTCCTTTGTTTTTACCTTGTTGCGCTACGTCTTAGCCAGCAGCTGTGATTTGTACTTTGGATCCGGATTGAACAATCGCTAATCTACACTCGTTAATTGCTAATCCTTACTGTCATATTGTGTGCCTTCCCATAGCTCCACATATTCTTCTATCAGCACAGGTTCATCTTGCAACTGTAACCCACGCTCAACAACAGATTGGTTCGCCCTGTTTGGTTTCATCAAAATTGCCAAAAAAACTCAGGAAAATAAAGAAAAAAAATTATCAAAGTTTTTGCACGCTCTTCAGAGAACGTGCTTTATTTCTATAGACCACATCCCACCACAATTGTAGATGCCAATTTTTATGGTTGCATCTTTTTTGGTCCTTGTTCAGAGAAAATTATAAAAAAATAGTGAAAAAATAATAAAGTTTGATTCCCACTAGTGCCTTTTGGAAAAATCAGGAAAAAATTCAGAAAAAAGAAAAATCCGTGTTATTTGCATGTTCTGTGCGTTCTTTCCATCGTGCTTTGTTTTCGCCTTGTTGCGCTACGTCTTAGCCAGCAGCTGTGATTTGTACTTTGGATCTGGATTGAACAATCACTAATCTGCACTCGTTAATTGCTAATCCTTGCTGTCATATTGTGTGCCTACCCATAGCTCCACATATTCTTCTATCAGCATAGGTTCATCTTGCAACTGTTACCCACGCTCAACAACAGATTGGTTCGCCCTATTTGGTTTCATCAAAGTTGCCAAAAAAAATTCAAGAAAATAATGAAAAAAATTGTCAAAGTTTTTGCACGCTTTTCAAAGAACGTGCTTTATTTCTGTAGACCACATCCCACCTCAGTTGTAGGTGCCAATTTTTGTGGTTGCATCTTTTTTGATCCTTGTTCAGAGAAAATAATAAAAAAAATAGTAAAAAAATAAAAAAGTTTGATTCCCACCCGTGCCTTTTGGAAAAATCAGGGAAAAATTCAGGAAAAAGGAAAAATCTGTGCTATTTGCTTGTTCTGTGCGTTCTTTCCATCGTCCTTTGTTTTCACCTTGTTGCGCTACGTCTCGACACGTCTTGGCCAGCAGCTGTGATTTGTACTTTGGATCCGGATTGAACAATCGCTAATCTACACTCGTTAATTGCTAATCCTTGGTGTCATATTGTGTGCCTACCCATAGCTCCACATATTCTTCTATCAGCACAGGTTTATCTTGCAACTGTTACCCAAGCTCAACAACAGGTTGCTGCACCCAGTTTTGTTTCATCAAAATTGCCAAAAAAATCAGGAAAATAAAGAAAAAAAATTGTTAAAGTTTTTGCACGCTTTTCAGAGAACGTGCTATATTTCTGTTGACCACATCCCACCTCAGTTGTAGGTGCCAATTTTTATGTTTGCATCTTGTTTGGTCCTTGTTCAGAGAAAATTATAAAAAAAATAGTGAAAAAATAAAAAAGTTTGATTCCCACTAGTGTCTTTTGGAAAAATCAGGGAAAAATTCAGGAAAAAAGAAAAATCCGTGTTATTTGCTTGTTCTGTGCGTTCTTTCCATCGTCCTTTGTTTTCACCTTGTTGCGCTACGTCTCGACACGTCTTAGCCAGCAGCTGTGATTTGTACTTTGGATCCGGATTGAACAATCACTAATCTGCACTCGTTAATTGCTAATCCTTGCTGTCATATTGTGTGCCTACCCATAGCTCCACATATTCTTCTATCAGCACAGGTTCATCTTGCAACTGTTACCCACGCTCAACAACAGGTTGCTTCACCCAGTTTGGTTTCATCAAAATTGCCAAAAAAATTCAGGAAAATAAAGAAAACAAATTGTCAAAGTTTTTGCACGCTTTTAAGAGAACGTGCTATATTTCTGTAGACCACATCCCACCTCAGTTGTAGGTGCCAATTTTTGTGGTTGCATATTTTTTGATCCTTGTTCAGAGAAAATAATAAAAAAATAGTGAAAAAATAAAAAAGTTTGATTCCCACCAGTGTCTTTTGGAAAAATCAGGGAAAAATTCAGGAAAAAGGAAAATTTTGTGTTATTTGCTTGTTCTGTGCGTTCTTTCCATCGTCCTTTGTTTTCACCTTGTTGCGCTACGTCTCGACACGTCTTAGCCAGCAGCTGTGATTTGTACTTTGGATCCGGATTGAACAATCACTAATCTGCACTCGTTAATTGCTAATCCTTGCTGTCATATTGTGTGCCTACCCATAGCTCCACATATTCTTCTATCAGCACAGGTTCATCTTGCAACTGTTACCCACGCTCAACAACTGGTTGCTTCACCCAGTTTGGTTTCATCAAAATTGCCAAAAAAATTCAGGAAAATAAACAAAAAAAATTGTCAAAGTTTTTGCACACTTTTCAGAGAACGTGCTATATTTCTGTAGACCACATCGCACCTCAGTTGTAGGTGCCAATTTTTGTGATTGCATCTTTTTTGATCCTTGTTCAGAGAAAATAATAAAAAAAATATTGAAAAAATAAAAAAGTTTGATTCCCACCAGTGTCTTTTGGAAAAATTTTGGGAAAAATTCAGGAAAAAGGAAAAATCTGTGTTATTTGCTTGTTCTGTGCGTTCTTTCCATCATCTTTTGTTTTCACCTTGTTGTGCTACGTCTCGACACGTCTTAGCCAGCAGCTGTGATTTGTACTTTGGATCCGGATTGAACAATCAATAATCTGCACTCATTAATTGCTAATCCTTACTGTCATATTGTGTGCCTACCCATAGCTCCACATATTCTTCTATCAACACAGGTTCATCTTGCAACTGTTACCCACGCTCAACAACAGGTTGCTTCACCCAGTTTGGTTTCATCAAAATTGCCAAAAAAATTCAGGAAAATAAAGAAAAAAAATTGTCAAAGTTTTTGCACGCTTTTCAGAGAACGTGCTATATTTCTGTAGACCACATCCCACCTCAGTTGTAGGTGCCAATTTTTGTCGTTGCATCTTGTTTGGTCCTTGTTCAGCGAAAATTATAAAAAAAATAGTAAAAAAATAAAAAAGTTTGATTCCCACGAGTGCCTTTTGGAAAAATCAGGAAAAAATTCAAAAAAAATCTGTGTTATTTGCTTGTTCTGTGCGTTCTTTCCATCATCCTTTGTTTTCACCTTGTTACGCGACGTCTCGACACGTCTTAGCTAGCAGCTATGATTTGTACTTTGGATCCCGATTGAACAATCGCTAATCTGCACTCGTTAATTGCTAATCCTTATTGTCATATTGTGTGCCTAACCATAGCTCCACATATTCTTCTATCAGCACTGGTTCATTTTGCAACTGTTACCCACGCTCAACAACAGATTGCTTCGCCCTGTTTGGTTTTATCAAAATTGCCATAAAAATTCAGGAAAATAAAGAAAAAAATTGTCAAAGTTTTTGCACGCTTTTTAGAGAACGTGCTGTATTTTTGTAGACCACGTCCCACCTCAGTTGTAGGTGTCAATTTTTGTGGTTGCATCTTTTTTTATCCTTGTTCAGAGAAAATAATAAAAAAATAGTGAAAAAATAAAAAAGTTTGACTCCCACCCGTGCCTTTTGGAAAAATCAGGAAAAAATTCAGGAAAAAGGAAAAATCTGTGTTATTTGCTTGTTTTGTGCGTTCTTTACATCGTCCTTTGTTTTTACCTTATTGCGCTACGTCTCGACATGTCTTAGCCAGCAGCTGTGATTTGTACTTTGGATCCGGATTGAAAGGTCGCTAATCTACGCTCGTTAATTGCTAATCCTTGCTGTTATATTGTTTGCCTACCCATAGCTCCACATATTCTTCTATCAGCATAGGTTCAACTTACAACTGGTACCCACGCTCAACAACAGATTGGTTCACCCTGTTTGGTTTCATTAAAATTGCCAAAAAAATTTAGAAAAATAAAGAAAAATATTGTCAAAGTTTTTGCACGCTTTGCAGAGAATGTGCTGTATTTCTGTAGACCACATCCCACCTTAGCTGTAGGTGCCAATTTTTGTGGTTGCATATTTTTTTATCCTTGTTTAGAGAAAATAATAAAAAATAGTGAAAAAATAAAAAAGTTTGATTCCCACCGGTGCCTTTTGCAAAAATCAGGCAAAAATTTAGGAAAAAGGAAAAATCCGTGTCATTTGCTTGTTCTGTGCATTCTTTCCATCGTCCTTTGTTTTTACCTTGTTGCGCTACGTCTTAGCCAGCAGCTGTGATTTGTACTTTGGATCCGGATTGAACAATCGCTAATCTACACTCGTTAATTGCTAATCCTTACTGTCATATTGTGTGCCTTCCCATAGCTCCACATATTCTTCTATCAGCACAGGTTCATCTTGCAACTGTAACCCACGCTCAACAATAGATTGGTTCGCCCTGTTTGGTTTCATCAAAATTGCCAAAAAAATTCAGGAAAATAAAGAAAACAAATTATCAAAGTTTTTGCACGCTCTTCAGAGAACGTGCTTTATTTCTGTAGACCACATCCCACCACAATTGGAGATGCCAATTTTTATGGTTGCATCTTTTTTGGTCCTTGTTCAGAGAAAATTATAAAAAAATAGTGAAAAAATAATAAAGTTTGATTCCCACTAGTGCCTTTTGGAAAAATCAGGAAAAAATTCAGAAAAAAAGAAAAATCCGTGTTATTTGCATGTTCTGTGTGTTCTTTCCATCGTGCTTTGTTTTCGCCTTATTGCGCTATGTCTTAGCCAGCAGCTGTGATTTGTACTTTGGATCTGGATTGAACAATCACTAATCTGCACTCGTTAATTGCTAATCCTTGCTGTCATATTGTGTGCCTACCCATAGCTCCACATATTCTTCTATCAGCACAGGTTCATCTTGCAACTGTTATCCACGCTCAACAACAGATTGGTTCGCCCTATTTGGTTTCATCAAAGTTGCCAAAAAAAATTCAGGAAAATAATGAAAAAAATTGTCAAAGTTTTTGCACGCTTTTCAGAGAACGTGCTTTATTTCTGTAGACCACATCCCACCTCAGTTGTAGGTGCCAATTTTTGTGGTTGCATCTTTTTTGATCATTGTTCAGAGAAAATAATAAAAAAAATAGTAAAAAAATAAAAAAGTTTGATTCCCACCCGTGCCTTTTGGAAAAATCAGGGAAAAATTCAGGAAAAAGGAAAAATCTGTGCTATTTGCTTGTTCTGTGCGTTCTTTCCATCGTCCTTTGTTTTCACCTTGTTGCGCTACGTCTCGACACGTCTTGGCCAGCAGCTGTGATTTGTACTTTGGATCCGGATTGAACAATCGCTAATCTACACTCGTTAATTGCTAATCCTTGCTGTCATATTGTGTGCCTACCCATAGCTCCACATATTCTTATATCAGCACAGGTTTATCTTGCAACTGTTACCCAAGCTCAACAACAGGTTGCTTCACCCAGTTTGGTTTCATCAAAATTGCCAAAAAAATTCAGGAAAATAAAGAAAAAAAATTGTCAAAGTTTTTGCACGCTTTTCAGAGAACGTGCTATATTTCTGTAGACCACATCCCACCTCAGTTGTAGGTGCCAATTTTTGTCGTTGCATCTTGTTTGGTCCTTGTTCAGCGAAAATTATAAAAAAAATAGTAAAAAAATAAAAAAGTTTGATTCCCACGAGTGCCTTTTGGAAAAATCAGGAAAAAATTCAAAAAAAATCTGTGTTATTTGCTTGTTCTGTGCGTTCTTTCCATCATCCTTTGTTTTCACCTTGTTACGCGACGTCTCGACACGTCTTAGCTAGCAGCTATGATTTGTACTTTGGATCCCGATTGAACAATCGCTAATCTGCACTCGTTAATTGCTAATCCTTATTGTCATATTGTGTGCCTAACCATAGCTCCACATATTCTTCTATCAGCACTGGTTCATTTTGCAACTGTTACCCACGCTCAACAACAGATTGCTTCGCCCTGTTTGGTTTTATCAAAATTGCCATAAAAATTCAGGAAAATAAAGAAAAAAATTGTCAAAGTTTTTGCACGCTTTTTAGAGAACGTGCTGTATTTTTGTAGACCACGTCCCACCTCAGTTGTAGGTGTCAATTTTTGTGGTTGCATCTTTTTTTATCCTTGTTCAGAGAAAATAATAAAAAAATAGTGAAAAAATAAAAAAGTTTGACTCCCACCCGTGCCTTTTGGAAAAATCAGGAAAAAATTCAGGAAAAAGGAAAAATCTGTGTTATTTGCTTGTTTTGTGCGTTCTTTACATCGTCCTTTGTTTTTACCTTATTGCGCTACGTCTCGACATGTCTTAGCCAGCAGCTGTGATTTGTACTTTGGATCCGGATTGAAAGGTCGCTAATCTACGCTCGTTAATTGCTAATCCTTGCTGTTATATTGTTTGCCTACCCATAGCTCCACATATTCTTCTATCAGCATAGGTTCAACTTACAACTGGTACCCACGCTCAACAACAGATTGGTTCACCCTATTTGGTTTCATTAAAATTGCCAAAAAAATTTAGAAAAATAAAGAAAAATATTGTCAAAGTTTTTGCACGCTTTGCAGAGAATGTGCTGTATTTCTGTAGACCACATCCCACCTTAGTTGTAGGTGCCAATTTTTGTGGTTGCATATTTTTTTATCCTTGTTTAGAGAAAATAATAAAAAATAGTGAAAAAATAAAAAAGTTTGATTCCCACCGGTGCCTTTTGCAAAAATCAGGCAAAAATTTAGGAAAAAGGAAAAATCCGTGTCATTTGCTTGTTCTGTGCATTCTTTCCATCGTCCTTTGTTTTTACCTTGTTGCGCTACGTCTTAGCCAGCAGCTGTGATTTGTACTTTGGATCCGGATTGAACAATCGCTAATCTACACTCGTTAATTGCTAATCCTTACTGTCATATTGTGTGCCTTCCCATAGCTCCACATATTCTTCTATCAGCACAGGTTCATCTTGCAACTGTAACCCACGCTCAACAATAGATTGGTTCGCCCTGTTTGGTTTCATCAAAATTGCCAAAAAAATTCAGGAAAATAAAGAAAACAAATTATCAAAGTTTTTGCACGCTCTTCAGAGAACGTGCTTTATTTCTGTAGACCACATCCCACCACAATTGGAGATGCCAATTTTTATGGTTGCATCTTTTTTGGTCCTTGTTCAGAGAAAATTATAAAAAAATAGTGAAAAAATAATAAAGTTTGATTCCCACTAGTGCCTTTTGGAAAAATCAGGAAAAAATTCAGAAAAAAAGAAAAATCCGTGTTATTTGCATGTTCTGTGTGTTCTTTCCATCGTGCTTTGTTTTCGCCTTGTTGCGCTATGTCTTAGCCAGCAGCTGTGATTTGTACTTTGGATCTGGATTGAACAATCACTAATCTGCACTCGTTAATTGCTAATCCTTGCTGTCATATTGTGTGCCTACCCATAGCTCCACATATTCTTCTATCAGCACAGGTTCATCTTGCAACTGTTATCCACGCTCAACAACAGATTGGTTCGCCCTATTTGGTTTCATCAAAGTTGCCAAAAAAAATTCAGGAAAATAATGAAAAAAATTGTCAAAGTTTTTGCACGCTTTTCAGAGAACGTGCTTTATTTCTGTAGACCACATCCCACCTCAGTTGTAGGTGCCAATTTTTGTGGTTGCATCTTTTTTGATCATTGTTCAGAGAAAATAATAAAAAAAATAGTAAAAAAATAAAAAAGTTTGATTCCCACCCGTGCCTTTTGGAAAAATCAGGGAAAAATTCAGGAAAAAGGAAAAATCTGTGCTATTTGCTTGTTCTGTGCGTTCTTTTCATCGTCCTTTGTTTTCACCTTGTTGCGCTACGTCTCGACACGTCTTGGCCAGCAGCTGTGATTTGTACTTTGGATCCGGATTGAACAATCGCTAATCTACACTCGTTAATTGCTAATCCTTGCTGTCATATTGTGTGCCTACCCATAGCTCCACATATTCTTATATCAGCACAGGTTTATCTTGCAACTGTTACCCAAGCTCAACAACAGGTTGCTTCACCCAGTTTGGTTTCATCAAAATTGCCAAAAAAATCAGGAAAATAAAGAAAAAAAATTGTTAAAGTTTTTGCACGCTTTTCAGAGAACGTGCTATATTTCTGTTGACCACATCCCACCTCAGTTGTAGGTGCCAATTTTTATGGTTGCATCTTGTTTGGTCCTTGTTCAGAGAAAATTATAAAAAAAATAGTGAAAAAATAAAAAAGTTTGATTCCCACCGGTGCCTTTTGGAAAAATCATAGAAAAATTCAGGAAAAAGGAAAAATCCTTGTTATTTGCTTGTTCTGTGCGTTCTTCCCATCGTCCTTTGTTTTTACCTTGTTGCGCTATGTCTCGACACGTCTTAGCCAGCAGCTGTGATTTGTACTTTCGATCCGGATTGAACAGCCGCTAATCCGCGCTCGTTAATTGCTAATCGTTGCTGTCATATTGTGTGCCTTCCCATAGCTCCACATATTCTTCTATCAACACAGGTTCATCTTGCAACTGTTACCCATGCTCAACAACAGATTAGTTCACCCTGTTTGGTTTCATGAAAATTGCCAAAAAAATTCAGGAAAATAAAGAAAACAAATTATCAAAGTTTTTGCATGCTTTTCAGAGAATGTGCTGTATTACTGTAGACCACATCCCACCTCACTTGTAGGTGCCAATTTTTGTGGTTGCATATTTTTTGATCCTTGTTCAGAGAAAATGATAAAAAAATAGTGAAAAAATAAAAAAGTTTTATTCCCACTAGTTCCTTTTGCAAAAATCAGGGAAAAATTCAGGAAAAAAGAAAAATCCGTGTTATTTGCATGTTCTGTGCGTTCTTTCCATCGTTCTTTGTTTTCACCTTGTTGCGCTACGTCTCGACACGTCTTATCCGGCAGCTGTTATTTGTACTTTGGATCCGGATAGAACAATCGCTAATCTGCACTCGTTAATTGCTAATTCTTGTTGTCATATTGTGTGCCTACCCATTGCTTCACATATTCTTCTATCAGCACAGGTTCAACTTACAACTGTTACCCACGCTCAACAACAGATTGGTTCACCCTATTTGGTTTTATCAAAATTGCCAAAAAAATTCAGGAAAATAAAGAAAAAAATTGTCAAAGTTTTTGCATGCTTTTCAGAGAATGTGCTGTATTTCTGTAGACCACATTCCACCTTAGTTGTAGGTGCCAATTTTTGTGGTTGCATCTTTATTTATCCTTGTTCAGAGAAAATAATAAAAAAAATAGTGAAAAAATAAAAAAGTTTGATTCCCTCTGTGTCATTTGCTTGTTCTGTGCATTCTTTCCATTGTCCTTTGTTTTTACCTTATTGCGCTACGTCTTAGCCAGCAGCTGTGATATGTACTTTGGATCCGGATTGAACAATCGCTAATCTGCACTCGTTAATTGCTAATCCTTGCTATCATATTGTGTGCCTTGCCATAGCTCCACATATTCTTCTATCAGCACAGGCTCATCTTGCAACTGTTTCTCACGCTCAACAACAGATTGGTTCGCCCTGTTTTGTTTCATCAAAATTGCCAAAAAAATTCAGGAAAATAAATAAAAAAATTGTCAAAGTTTTTGCACGCTCTTCAGAGAACGTGCTTTATTTCTGTAGACCACATCCCACCACAGTTGTAGATGCCAATTTTTATGGTAGCATCTTTTTTGGTCCTTGTTCAGAGAAAATTATAAAAAATAGTGAAAAAATAAAAAAGTTTGATTCCCACCGGTGCCTTTTGGAAAAATCATAGAAAAATTCAGGAAAAAGGAAAAATCCTTGTTATTTGCTTGTTCTGTGCGTTCTTCCCATCGTCCTTTGTTTTTACCTTGTTGCGCTACGTCTCGACACGTCTTAGCCAGCAGCTGTGATTTGTACTTTCGATCCGGATTGAACAGCCGCTAATCCGCGCTCGTTAATTGCTAATCGTTGCTGTCATATTGTGTGCCTTCCCATAGCTCCACATATTCTTCTATCAACACAGGTTCATCTTGCAATTGTTACCCATGCTCAACAACAGATTAGTTCACCCTGTTTGGTTTCATGAAAATTGCCAAAAAAATTCAGGAAAATAAAGAAAACAAATTATCAAAGTTTTTGCATGCTTTTCAGAGAATGTGCTGTATTACTGTAGACCACATCCCACCTGACTTGTAGGTGCCAATTTTTGTGGTTGCATATTTTTTGATCCTTGTTCAGAGAAAATGATAAAAAAAATAGTGAAAAAATAAAAAAGTTTGATTCCCACTAGTTCCTTTTGCAAAAATCAGGGAAAAATTCAGGAAAAAAGAAAAATCCGTGTTATTTGCTTGTTCTGTGCGTTCTTTCCATCGTTCTTTGTTTTCACCTTGTTGCGCTACGTCTCGACACGTCTTATCCAGCAGCTGTTATTTGTACTTTGGATCCGGATAGAACAATCGCTAATCTGCACTCGTTAATTGCTAATTCTTGTTGTCATATTGTGTGCCTACCCATAGCTCCACATATTCTTCTATCAGCACAGGTTCAACTTACAACTGTTACCCACGCTCAACAACAGAGTGGTTCACCCTATTTGGTTTTATCAAAATTGCCAAAAAAATTCAGGAAAATAAAGAAAAAAATTGTCAAAGTTTTTGCACGCTTTTCACAGAATATGCTGTATTTCTGTAGACCACATTCCACCTTAGTTGTAGGTGCCAATTTTTGTGGTTGCATCTTTATTTATCCTTGTTCAGAGAAAATAATAAAAAAAATAGTGAAAAAATAAAAAAGTTTGATTCCCTCTGTGTCATTTGCTTGTTCTGTGTATTCTTTCCATTGTCCTTTGTTTTTACCTTATTGCGCTACGTCTTAGCCAGCAGCTGTGATTTGTACTTTGGATCCGGATTGAACAATCGCTAATCTGCACTCGTTAATTGCTAATCCTTGCTATCATATTGTGTGCCTTCCCATAGCTCCACATATTCTTCTATCAGCACAGGCTCATCTTGCAACTGTTACTCACGCTCAACAACAGATTGGTTCGCCCTGTTTTGTTTCATCAAAATTGCCAAAAAAATTCAGGAAAATAAATAAAAAAATTGTCAAAGTTTTTGCACGCTCTTCAGAGAACGTGCTTTATTTCTGTAGACCACATCCCATCACAGTTGTAGATGCCAATTTTTATGGTAGCATCTTTTTTGGTCCTTGTTTAGAAAAAATTATAAAAAATAGTGAAAAAATAAAAAAGTTTGATTCCCACTAGTGCCTTTTGGAAAAATCTGGAAAAAATCCAGTAAAAAGAAAAATTCGTGTTATTTGCTTGTTCTGTGCGTTCTTTCCATCGTGCTTTGTTTTCACCTTGTTGCGCTACGTCTCGACATGTCTTAGCCAGCAGCTGTGATTTGTACTTTGGATCCGGATTGAACAATCGCTAATCTGCACTCGTTAATTGCTAATCCTTTCTGTCATATTGTGTGCCTACCCATAGCTCCACATATTCTTCTATCAGCACAGGTTCATCTTGCAACTGTTACCCACGCTCAACAACAGATTGGTTCGCCCTATTTGGTTTCATCAAAGTTGCCAAAATAATTCAGGAAAATAAAGAAAAAAATTGTCAAAGTTTTTGCACGTTTTTCAGAGAACGTGCTTTATTTCTGTAGACCACATCCCACCTCAGTTGTAGCTGCCAATTTTTGTGGTTGCATCTTTTTTTGTCCTTGTTCAGAGAAAATTATAAAAAAAATAGTGAAAAAATAAAACAGTTTGATTCCCATTAGTGCCTTTTGGAAAAATCAGAAAAAAAATTCAAAAAAAAAGAAAAATTCATGTTATTTGCATGTTCTGTGCGTTCTTTCCATCGTGCTTTGTTTTCACCTTTGTGTGCTACGTCTCGACACGTCTTAGCCAACAGCTGTGATTTCGACTTTGGATCTAGATTGAACAATCGCTAATCTGCACTCGTTAATTGCTAATCCTTGCTGTCATATTGTGTGCCTACCCATAGCTCCACATGTTCTTCTATCAGCACAGGTTCATCTTGCAATTGTTACCCACGCTTAACAACAGATTGGTTCGCCCTATTTGGTTTCATCAAAGTTGCCAAAAAATTCAGGAAAATAAAGAAAAAATTGTCAAAGTTTTTGCACGCTTTTCAGAGAACATGTTGTATTTCTGTAGACCACATCCCACCTCAGTTGTAGGTGCCAATTTTTGTGGTTGCATCTTTTTTGATCCTTGTTCAGAGAAAATAATGAAAAAAAATTGTGAAAAAATAAAAAAGTTTGATTCCCACCGGTGCCTTTTGGAAAAATCAGTGAAAAATTCAGGAAAAAGGAAAAATCCGTGTCATTTGCTTGTTCTGTGCGTTCTTTCCATCGTCCTTTGTTTTCACCTTGTTGCGCTACGTCTCGACACGTCTTAGCTAGCAGCTGTGATTTGTAGTTTGGATCTGGATTGAACAATCGCTAATCTACACTCGTTAATTGCTAATCCTTGTTGTCATATTATGTGCCTACCCATAGCTCCACATATTTTTCTATCAGCACAGGTTCATCTTGCAACTGTTACCCACGCTCAACAACAGATTGGTTCGCCCTGTTTGGTTTCATCAAAATTGCCAAAAAAATTCAGGAAAATAAAGAAAAAAATTATCAAAGTTTTTGCACGCTTTTCAAAGAACGTGCTGTATTTCTGTAGAACACATCCCACCTCAGTTGTAGGTGCTAATTTTTGTGGTTGCATCTTTTTTTATCCTTGTTCAGGGAAAATAATGAAAAAATAGTGAAAAAATAAAAAACTTTGATTCCCACCGGTGCCTTTTGGAAAAATCATGGAAAAATTCAAGAAAATGGAAAAATTCGTGTTATTTGCTTGTTCTATGCGTTCTTTCCATCGTTCTTTGTTTTCACCTTGTTGCGCTACGTCTCGACACGTCTTAGCCAGCAGCTGTGATTTGTACTTTCGATCCGGATTGAACAGCCGCTAATCCACGCTCGTTAATTGCTAATCCTTGCTGTCATATTGTGTGCCTTCCCATAGCTCCACATATTCTTCTATCAGCACAGGTTCATCTTGTAACTGTTACCCACGCTCAATAACAGTTTGGTTCGCCCTGTTTGGTTTCATCAAAATTGTCAAAAAAATTCAGGAAAATAAAGAAAATAATTGTCAAAGTTTTTGCACGGTTTTTAGAGAACGTGTTGTATTTCTGTAGACCACAACCCACCTCAGTTGTAGGTGCCAATTTTTGTGGTTGCAACTTTTCTGATCCTTGTTCAGAGAAAATAAAGAAAAACATTGTGAAAAAATAAAAAAGTTTGATTCCCCCCGGTGCCTTTTGGAAAAATCAGGGAAAAATTCAGGAAAAAGGAAAAATCCGTGTTATTTGCTTGTTCTGTGCATTGTTTCCATTGTCCTTTGTTTTCACCTTGTTGCGCTACATCTCGACACGTCTTAGCCAGCAGCTGTGATTTGCACTTTCTGTAGACCACATCCCACCTCAGTTGTAGGTGCCAATTTTTGTGGTTGCATCTTTTTTGGTCCATGTTCAGAGAAAATTATAAAAAAATAGTGAAAAAATAAAAAAGTTTGATCCCATCGGTGCCTTTTGGAAAAATCACGGAAAAATTCAGGAAAAAGACAAAATCCGTGTTATTTGCTTGTTCTGTGCGTTCTTTCCATCGTCCTTTGTTTTCACCTTATTGCGCTACGTCTCGACATGTCTTAGCTAGCAGCTATGATTTGTACTTTGGATCCGGATTGAAAGATCGCTAATCTGCGCTCGTTTATTGCTAATCCTTGCTGTCATATTGTGTGCCTACCCATAGCTCCACATATTCTTCTATCAGCACAGGTTCATCTTGCAACTGTTACCCACGCTCAACAACAGATTGGTTCACCATGTTTGGTTTCATCAAAATTGCCAAAAAATTCAGGAAAATAAAGAAAAAAATTGTCAAAGCTTTTGCACGCTTTTCAGAGAACGTGCTGTATTTCTATAGATCACATCCAACCTCAGTTGTAGGTTCCAATTTTTGTGGTTGCATCTTTTTTGATCCTTGTTCAGAGAAAATAATAAAAAAAATAGTCAAAAAATATAAAGTTTGATTCCCACCGGTGCCTTTTGGAAAAATCAGGAAAAAAATTTAGAAAAAAGGAAAAATCCGTGTCATTTGCTTGTTCTGTGCGTTCTTTCCATCGTCCTTTGTTTTTACCTTGTTGCGCTACGTCTCGACACGTCTTGGCCAGCAGCTGTGATTTGTACTTTGGATCCGGATTGAACAATCACTAATCTACACTCTTTAATTGCTAATCCTTGTTGTCATATTGTGTGCCTTCCCATAGCTCCACATATTCTTCTATCAGCACAGGTTCATCTTGCAACTGTTACCCACGCTCAACAACAGATTGGTTCGCCCTGTTTGGTTTCATCAAAATTGCCAAATAAAAATTCAGGAAAATAAAGAAAAAAATTGTCAAAGTTTTTGCACGCTCTTCAGAGAACGTGCTTTATTTCTGTAGACCACATCCCACCACAGTTGTAGATGCCAATTTTTATGGTTGCATCTTTTTTGGTCCTTGTTCAGAGAAAATTATAAAAAAATAGTGAAAAAATAAAAAAGTTTGATTCCCACTAGTGCCTTTTGGAAAAATCACGAAAAAATTCAGAAAAAAGAAAACTCCGTGTTATTTGCATGTTCTGTGCGTTCTTTCCATCGTGCTTTGTTTTCACCTCGTTACGCCACGTCTCGACACGTCTTAGCCAGCAGCTATGATTTGTACTTTAGATCCCGATTGAACAATCGCTAATATGCACTCGTTAATTGCTAATCCTTGTTGTCATGTTGTGCGTCTAACCATAGCTCCATATATTCTTCTATCAGCACAGGTTTATCTTGCAACTGTTACCGACGCTCAACAACAGATTGCTTCGCCCTGTTTGGTTTCATCAAAATTGCCACAAAAATTCAGGAAAATAAAGAAAACAATAGTCAAAGTTTTTGCACGTTTTTCAGAGAACGTGCTGTATTTCTGTAGACCACATCCCACCTCAGTTGTAGGTGCCAATTTTTGTGGTTGCATCTTTTTTTATCCTTGTTCAGAGAAAATAATAAAAAAATAGTGAAAAAATAAAAAAGTTTGATTCCCACCCGTGCGTTTAGGAAAAATCAGGGAAAAATTCAGGAAAAAGGAAAAATCTGTGCTATTTGCTTGTTCTGTGCGTTCTTTCCATCGTCCTTTGTTTTCACCTTATTGCGCTACGTCTCGACACGTCTTAGCCAGCAGCTGTGATTTGTACTTTGGATCTGCATTGAAGAATCGCTAATCTACACTCGTTAATTGCTAATCCTTGCTGTCATATTGTGTGCCTACCCATAGCTCCACATATTCTTCTATCGGCACAGGTTCATCTTGCAACTATTACCCACGCTCAACAACAGGTTGCTTCACCCAGTTTGGTTTCATCAAAATTGCCAAAAAAAATTAGGAAAATAAAGAAAAAAAATTGTCAAAGTTTTTGCACGCTTTTCAGAGAACGTGCTATATTTCTATAGACCACATCCCAACTCAGTTGTAGGTGCCAATTTTTGTGGTTGCATCTTGTTTGGTCCTTGTTCAGAGAAAATTATAAAAAAATAGTGAAAAAATAAAAAAGTTTGATTCCCGCGAGTGCCTTTTGGAAAAATCAGGAAAAAATTCAGAAAAAGGAAAAATCCATGTTATTTGCTTGTTCTGTGCGTTATTTCCATCGTCCTTTGTTTTCACCTTATTGCGCTACGTCTCGACATGTCTTAGCCAGCAGCTGTGATTTATACTTTGGATCCAGTTTGAAAGGTCGCTAATCTGCGCTCGTTAATTGCTAATCCTTACTGTCAAATTATGTGCCTATCCATAGCTCCACATGTTCTTCTATCAACACAGGTGCCTTTTGGAAAAATCAGGGAAAAATTCAGGAAAAAGAAAAATCCGTGTTATTTGCTTGTTTTGTGCGTTCTTTCCATCGTCCTTTGTTTTCACCTTGTTGCGCTACATCTCGACACGTCTTAGCCAGCAGCTGTGATTTGTACTTTGGATCTGGATTGAACAATCGCTAATCTGCACTCGTTAATTGCTAATCCTTGTTGTCATATTGTGTGCCTACCCATAGCTCCACATATTCTTCTATCAGTACAGGTTCATCTTGCAACTGTTACCCACGCTCAACAACAGATTGGTTCGCCCTGTTTGGTTTCATCAAAATTGCCAAAAAAATTTAGGAAAATAAAGAAAAAAATTGTCAATGTTTTTGCACGCTGTTCAAAGAACGTGCTGTATTTCTGTAGACCACATCCCACCCCAGTTGTAGGTGCCAATTTTTGTGGTTGCATCTTTTTTGATCCTTGTTCAGAGAAAATAATGAAAAAATAGTGAAAAAATAAAAAAGTTTGATTCCCACCGGTGCCTTTTGGAAAAATCAGGGAAAAATTCAGGAAAAAGAAAAAATTCGTGTTATTTGCTTGTTCTGTGCGTTCTTTCCATCGTTCTTGGTTTTCACCTTGTTGCACTACGTCTCGATACGTCTTAGCCAGCAGCTGTGATTTGTGCTTTCGATCCAAATTGAACAGCCGCAAATCTGCGCTCGTTAATTGCTAATCCTTACTGTCATATTGTGTGCCTTCCCATAGCGCCACATATTCTTCTATCAGCACAGGTTCATCTTGCAACTGTTACCCACGCTCAACAACAGATTGGTTCGCCCTGTTTGGTTTCATCAAAATTGCCATAAAAAATTCAGGAAAATAAAGAATGTGCTGTATTTCTGTAGACCACATCCCACCTCAGTTGTAGGTGCCAATTTTTGTGGTTGCATATTTTTTGATCCTTGTACAGAGAAAATGATAAAAAAAATAGTGAAAAAATAAAAAAGTTTGATTCCCACTGGCGCCTTTTGGAAAAATCAGGGAAAAATTCAGAAAAAAGAAAAATCCGTGTTATTTGCTTGTTCTGTGCGTTCTTTCCATCGTGCTTTGTTTTTACCGTTGTGCGCTACGTCTCGACATGTCTTAGCCAGCAGCTGTGATTTGTACTTTGGATCCGGATTGAACAATCGCTAATCTACACTCGTTAATTGCTAATCCTTCCTGTCATATTGTGTGCCTACACATAGCTCCATATATTCTTCTATCAGTACAGGTTCATCTTGCAACTGTTACCCACGCTCAACAACAGATTGGTTCGCCCTATTTGGTTTCATCAAAGTTGCCAAAAAAAATTCAGGAAAATAAAGAAAAAATTCTCAAAGTTTTTGCACGCTTTTTAGAGAACGTGCTGTATTTCTGTAGACCACATCCCACCTCAGTTGTAGGTGCCAATTTTTGTGGTTGCATCTTTTTTGATCCTTGTTCAGAGAAAATAATGAAAAAAATAGTGAAAAAATAAAAAAGTTTGATTCCCACCGGTGCCTTTTGGAAAAATCAGGGAAAAATTCAGGAAAAAGAAAAAATCCGCGTTATTTGCTTGTTCTGTGCGTTCTTTCCATCGTCCTTTGTTTTCACCTTGTTGCGCTACGTCTCGACACGTCTTAGCCAGCAGCTGTGATTTGTACTTTCGATCCGAATTGAACAGCCGCAAATCTGCGCTCGTTAATTGCTAACCCTTGCTGTCATATTGTGTGCCTTCCCATAGCTCCACATATTCTTCTATCAGCACAGGTTCATCTTGCAACTGTTACCCACGCTCAACAACAGATTGGTTCGCCCTGTTTGGTTTCATCAAAATTGCCAAAAAAAATTCAGGAAAATAAAGAAAAAAATTGTCAAAGTTTTTGCACGCTTTTAAGAGAATATGCTGTATTTCTGTAGACCACATCCCACCTCAGTTGAAGGTGCCAATTTTGGTGGTTGCATATTTTTTGATCCTTGTACAGAGGAAATGATAAAAAAAATAGTCAAAAAATAAAAATTTTTGATAACCACTGGTGCCTTTTGGAAAAATCACGGAAAAATTCAGAAAAAAAGAAAAATCCGTGTTATTTGCTTGTTCTGTGCGTTCTTTCCATCATGCTTTGTTTTCACCATTGTGCGCTACGTCTCGACACGTCTTAGCCAGCAGCTATGATTTGTACTTTGGATCCGGATTGAACAATCGCTAATCTACACTCGTTAATTGCTAATCCTTGCTGTCATATTGTGTGCCTACACATAGCTCTATATATTTTCTATCAGCACAGGTTCATCTTGCAACTGTTACCCACGCTCAACAACAGATTGGTTCGCCCTATTTGGTTTCATCAGAGTTGCCAAAAAAATTCAGGAAAATAAAGAAAAAATTCTCAAAGTTTTTGCACGCTTTTTAGAGAACGTGCTGTATTTTTGTAGACCACATCCCACCTCAGTTGTAGGTGCCAATTTTTGTGGTTGCATCTTTTTTGATCCTTGTTCAGAGAAAATAATGAAAAAAAAAATAGTGAAAAAATAAAAAAGTTTGATTCCCACCGGTGCCTTTTGGAAAAATCAGTGAAAAATTCAGAAACAAGAAAAAATCCGTGTTATTTGTTTGTTCTGTGCGTTCTTTCCATCGTCCTTTGTTTTCACCATGTTGCGCTACGTCTCGACATGTCTTAGCCAGCAGCTGTGATTTGTACTTTCGATCCAGATTGAACAGCCGCTAATCTGCACTCGTTAATTGCCCTTGTTGTCATATTGTGTGCCTTCCCGTAGCTCCACATATTCTTCAATCAGCACAGGTTCATCTTGCAACTGTTACCCACGCTCAACAACAGATTGGTTCGCCCTGTTTGGTTTCATCAAAATTGCCAAAAAAAATTCAGAAAAATAAAGAAAAAATTCTCAAAGTTTTTGCACGCTTTTCAGAGAACGTGCTGTATTTCTGTAGACCACATCTCACCTCAGTTGTAGGTGCCAATTTTTGTGGTGGAATATTTTTTGATCCTTGTACAGAGAAAATGATAAAAAAATAGTGAAAAAATAAAAAATTTGATTCCCACTAGTGCCTTTTGGAAAAATCAGGGAAAAATTCAGAAAAAAAGAAAAATCCGTGTTATTTGCTTGTTCTGTGCGTTCTTTCCATCGTGCTTTGTTTTCACCTTTGTGCGCTACGTCTCGACACGTCTTAGCCAGCAGCTGTGATTTGTACTTTAGATCCGGATTGAACAATCGCTAATCTACACTCGTTAATTGCTAATCCTTGCTGTCATATTGTGTGCCTGCCCATAGGTCCACATATTCTTCTATCAGCACAGGTTCATCTTGCAACTGTTACACACGCTCAAAAACAGATTGGTTCGCCCTATTAGTTTCATCAAAGTTGCCAAAAAAAATTCATGAAAATAAAGAAAAAATTCTCAAAGTTTTGCACGCTTTTTCAGAGAACGTGCTGTATTTCTGTAGACCACATCCCACCTCAGTTGTAGGTGCCCATTCTTGTGGTTGCATCTTTTTTGATCCTTGTTCAGAGAAAATAATGAAAAAATTGATGAAGAAAAGGAAAAAAGTTCGATTCCACCGGTGCCTTTTGGAAATATCAGAGAAAAATTCAGGATAAAGAAAAAATTTCGTGTTATTTGCTTGTCTGTGCGTCTTTCATCGTTCTTTGTTTTCACCTTGTTGCGCTAGTCTCGACACGTCTTAGCCAGCAGCTGTGATTTGTACTTTCGATCCGAATTGAACAGCCGCAAATCTGCGCTCGTCCTTGCTGTCATATTGTGTGCATTCCCATAGCTCCACATAGTCTTCTAGCAGCACAGGTTTATCTTGCAACTGTTACCCACGCTCAACAACAGATTGGTTCGCCCTAATTTGGATTCATCAAAATTGCCAAAAAAATTAGGAAAATAAAGAAAAAATTGTCAAGGTTTTGCACGCTTTTCAGAGAATGTGCTGTAATTCTGTAGACCACATCCCACCTCAGTTGTAGGTGCCAATTTTTGTGGTTGCATATTTTTTGATCCTTGTACAGAGAAAATGATAAAAAAATAGTGAAAAAATAAAAAAGTTTGATTCCCACTGGTGCCTTTGGAAAATCAGGGAAAAATTCAGAAAAAAAGAAAAATCCGTGTTATTTGCTTGTTCTGTGCGTTCTTTCCATCGTGCTTTGTTTCACCTTTGTGCGCTACGTCTCGACACGTCTTAGCCAGCAGCTGTGATTTGTACTTTGGATCCGGATTGTAACAATCGCTAATCTACACTCGTTAATTGCTAATACTTGCTGTCATATTGTGTGCCTACACATAGCTCCAGATATTCTTCTATCAGCACAGGTTCATCTTGCAACTGTACCCACGCTCAACAACAGATTGGTTCGCCCCTATTTGGTTTCATCAAAGTTGCCCAAAAAAAATTAGGAAAATAAATAGGAAAATAAAGAAAAGATTCTCAAAGTTTTTGCACGCTTTTTAGAGAACGTGCTGTATTTTTGTAGACCACATCCCACCTCAGTTGTAGGTGCCAAATTTTGTGGTTGCATCTTTTTTGATCCTTGTTCAGAGAAAATAATGAAAAAAAATAGTGAAAAAATAAAAAAGTTTGATTCCCACCGGAGCCTTTTGGAAAAATCAGAGAAAAATTCAGGAAAAAGAAAAATCCGTGTTATTTGCTTGTTCTGTGCGTTCTTTCCATCGTGCTTTGTTTTCACCTTTGTGCGCTACGTCTCGACACGTCTTAGCCAGCAGCTGTGATTTGTACTTTAGATCCGGATTGAACAATCGCTAATCTACACTCGTTAATTGCTAATCCTTACTGTCATATTGTGTGCCTGCCCATAGGTCCACATATTCTTCTATCAGCTCAGGTTCATCTTGTAACTGTTACCCACGCTCAAAAACAGATTGGTTCGCCCTATTTAGTTTCATCAAAGTTGCCAAAAAAAATTCATGAAAATAAAGAAAAGATTCTCAAAGTTTTTGCACGCTTTTCAGAGAACGTGCTGTATTTTTGTAGACCACATCCCACCTCAGTTGTAGGTGCCAATTTTTGTGGTTGCATCTTTTTTGATCCTTGTTCAGAGAAAATAATGAAAAAAATAGTGAAAAAATAAAAAAGTTTGATTCCCACCGGAGCCTTTTGGAAATATCAGAGAAAAATTCAGGAAAAAGAAAAATTCGTGTTATTTGCTTGTTCTGTGCGTTCTTTCCATCGTTCTTTGTTTTCACCTTGTTGCGCTACGTCTCGACACGTCTTAGCCAGCAGCTGTGATTTGTACTTTCGATCCGAATTGAACAGCCGCAAATCTGCGCTCGTTCCTTGCTGTCATATTGTGTGCCTTCCCATAGCTCCACATATTCTTCTATCAGCACAGGTTTATCTTGCAACTGTTACCCACGCTCAACAACAGATTGGTTCGCCCTATTTGGATTCATCAAAATTGCCAAAAAAATTTAGGAAAATAAAGAAAAAAATTGTCAAAGTTTTTGCACGCTTTTCAGAGAATGTGCTGTATTTCTGTAGACCACATCCCACCTCAGTTGTAGGTGCCAATTTTTGTGGTTGCATATTTTTTGATCCTTGTACAGAGAAAATGATAAAAAAATAGTGAAAAAATAAAAAAGTTTGATTCCCACTGGTGCCTTTTGGAAAAATCAGGGAAAAATTCAGAAAAAAAGAAAAATCCGTGTTATTTGCTTGTTCTGTGCGTTCTTTCCATCGTGCTTTGTTTTCACCTTTGTGCGCTACGTCTCGACACGTCTTAGCCAGCAGCTGTGATTTGTACTTTGGATCCGGATTGAACAATCGCTAATCTACACTCGTTAATTGCTAATACTTGCTGTCATATTGTGTGCCTACACATAGCTCCAGATATTCTTCTATCAGCACAGGTTCATCTTGCAACTGTTACCCACGCTCAACAACAGATTGGTTCGCCCTATTTGGTTTCATCAAAGTTGCCAAAAAAAAATTAGGAAAATAAAGAAAAGATTCTCAAAGTTTTTGCACGCTTTTTAGAGAACGTGCTGTATTTTTGTAGACCACATCCCACCTCAGTTGTAGGTGCCAAATTTTGTGGTTGCATCTTTTTTGATCCTTGTTCAGAGAAAATAATGAAAAAAAATAGTGAAAAAATAAAAAAGTTTGATTCCCACCGGAGCCTTTTGGAAAAATCAGAGAAAAATTCAGGAAAAAGAAAAATCCGTGTTATTTGCTTGTTCTGTGCGTTCTTTCCATCGTCCTTTGTTTTCACCTTGTTGCGCTACGTCTCGACACGTCTTAGCCAGCAGCTGTGATTTGTACTTTCGATCCAGATTGAACAGCCGCTAATCTGCACTCGTTAATTGCCCTTGTTGTCATATTGTGTGCCCTCCCGTAGCTCCACATATTCTTCTATCAGCACAGGTTCATCTTGCAACCGTTACCCACGCTCAACCACAGATTGGTTCGCCCTGTTTGGTTTCATCAAAATTGCCAAAAAAAATTCAGGAAAATAAAGAAAAAAAAATTGTCAAAGTTTTTGCACGTTTTTCAAAGAACGTGCTGTATTTCTGTAGACCATATCCCACCTTAGTTGTAGGTGCCAATTTTTGTGGTTGCATCTTTTTTGATCCTTTTTCAGGGAAAATAATGAAAAAATAGTGAAAAAATAAAAAAGTTTGATTCCCACCGGTGCCTATTGGAAAAATCAGTGAAAAATTCAGGAACAAGAAAAAATCCGTGTTATTTGCTTGTTCTGTCCGTTCTTTCCATCGTCCTTTGTTTTCACCTGGTTGCGCTACGTCTCGACACGTCTTAGCCAGCAGCTGTGATTTCTACTTTCGATCCAGATTGAACAGCCGCTAATCTGCACTCGTTATTTGCCCTTGTTGTCATATTATGTGCCTTCCCGTAGCTCCACATATTCTTCAATCAGCACAGGTTCATCTTGCAACTGTTACCCACGCTCAACAACAGATTGGTTCGCCCTGTTTGGTTTCATCAAAATTGCCAAAAAAAATTCAGAAAAATAAAGAAAAAATTCTAAAAGTTTTTGCACGCTTTTCAGAGAACGTGCTGTATTTCTGTAGACCACATCCCACCTCAGTTGTAGGTGCCAATTTTTGTGGTGGTATATTTTTTGATCCTTGTACAGAGAAAATGATAAAAAAATAGTGAAAAAATAAAAAATTTGATTCCCACTAGTGCCTTTTGGAAAAATCAGGGAAAAATTCAGAAAAAAGAAAAATCCGTGTTATTTGCTTGTTCTGTGCGTTCTTTCCATCATGCTTTGTTTTCACCTTTGTGCGCTATGTCTCGACACATCTTAGCCAGCAGCTGTGATTTGTACTTTAGATCCGGATTGAACAATCGCTAATCTACACTCGTTAATTGCTAATCCTTGTTGTCATATTGTGTGCCTGCCCATAGGTCCACATATTCTTCTATCAGCACAGGTTCATCTTGCAACTGTTACACACGCTCAAAAACAGATTGGTTCGCCCTATTTAGTTTCATCAAAGTTGCCAAAAAAAATTCATGAAAATAAAGAAAAAATTCTCAAAGTTTTTGCACGCTTTTCAGAGAACGTGCTGTATTTCTGTAGACCACATCCCACCTCAGTT
>CM039603.1:451020-504023 GCA_022457205.1 Saccharum spontaneum
AGAAATACCGCACGTTCTCTGAAAAACGTGCAAAAACTTCGACAATTTTTTTTCTTAATTTTCCTAAACTTTTTTTGGCAATTTTGATGAAACCAAATAGGGCGAAGCAATCTGTTATTGAGCGTGGGTAACAGTTGCAAGATGAACCTGTGCTGATAGAAGAATATGTGGAGCTATGGGTAGGCACACAATATGACAACAAGGATTAGCAATTAACGAGTGCAGATTAGCGATTGTTCAATCGGGATCCAAAGTACAAATCACAGCTGCTGGCTAAGACCTGTGGAGACATGGCGTAACAAGGTGAAAACAAAGGATGATGGAAGGAATGCACAGAACAAGCAAATAACATGGATTTTTCCTTTTTTCCTGAATTTTTCCCTGATTTTTACAAAAGGCACTAGTGGAAATCAAACTTTTTTTATTTTTTCACTATTTTTTTATAATTTTCTCTGAACAAGGACCAAAAAAGATGCAACCATAAAAATTGGCACCTACAACTGAGGTGGGATGTGGTCTACAGAAATAAAGCACGTTCTCTGAAAAGCGTGCAAAAACTTTGACAATTTTTTTTCTTTATTTTCCTGAATTTTTTGGCAATTTTGATGAAACCACACAGGGCGAACCAATCTGTTGTTGAGCGTGGGTAACAGTTGCAAGATGAACCTGTGCTGATACAAGAATATGCGGAGCTATGGGTAGGCACACAATATGACAGCAAGGATTAGCAATTAACGAGTGCAGATTAGCGATTGTTCATTCCGGATCCAAAGTACAAATCACAGCTGCTGGCTAAGACGTGTCGAGACGTCGCGCAACAAGGTGAAAACAAAGGACGATAGATAGAACGCACAGAACAAGCAAATAACACGGATTTTTCCTTTTTCCTAAATTTTTCACTGATTTTTCCAAAAGGCACTGGTGGGAATCAAACTTTTTTATTTTTTCACTATTTTTTTATTATTTTTTCTGAACAAGGATCAAAAAAGATGCAACCACAAAAACTGGCACCTACAACTGAGGTGGGATGTGGTCTACAAAAATACAGCATGTTCTCCAAAAAGTGTGCAAAACAGGGCGAACCAATCTGTTGTTGAGCGTGGGTAATAGTTGCAAGTTGAACCTGTGCTGATAGCAGAATATGTGGAGCTATGGGTAGGCACACAATACAACAGGAAGGATTAGAAATTAACGAGCGTAGATTAGCGACTGTCCAATCCGGATCCAAAGTACAAATCACAGCTGCTGGCTAAGACGTGTCAAGACGTAGCGCAATAAGGTGAAAACAAAGGACGATGGAAAGAACGCATTGAACAAGCAAATAACATAGATTTTTCCTTTTTCCTGAATTTTTTCCTGATTTTTCCAAAAGGCACTCGTGGGAATCAAACTTTTTTATTTTTTCACTATTTTTTTATAATTTTCGCTGAACAAGGACCAAAAAAGATGCAACCACAAAAATTGGCACCTACAACTGAGGTAGGATGTGGTCTACAGAAATATAGCACGTTCTCTAAAAAGCGTGCAAAAAATTTGACTATTTTTTTCTTTATTTTCCTGAATTTTTTTAGCAATTTTGATGAAACCAAACTGGGCGAAGCAACCTGTTGTTGAGCGTGGGTAACAGTTGCAAGATGAAGCTGTGCTGATAGAAGAATATGTGGAGCTATGGGTAGGCACACAATATGATAGCAAGGATTAGCAATTAACGAGTGCAGATTAGCGATTGTTCAATCCGGATCCAAAGTACAAATCACAGCTGCTGGCTAAGACGTGTCGAGACATAGCACAACAAGGTGAAATCAAAGGACGATGGAAAGAACGCACAGAACAAGCAAATAACACGGATTTTTCCTTTTTCCTAAATTTTTCCCTAATTTTTCCAAAAGGCACGGGTGGGAATCCAACTTTTTTATTTTTTCACTATTTTTTTATTATTTTCTCTGAACAAGGATAAAAAAAGATGCAACCACAAAAATTGGCACCTACACCTGAGGTGGGATGTGGTCTACAGAAATACAGTATGTTCTTTGAAAAGCCTGCAAAAACTTTGATAATTTTTTTCTTTATTTTCCTAAATTTTTTTGGCAATTTTGATGAAACCAAACAGGGCGAAGCAATCTGTTGTTGAGCGTGGGTAACAGTTGCAAGATGAACCTGTGTTGATAGAAGAATATGTGGAGCTATGGATGGGCACACAATATGATAGCAACGATTAGCAATTGACAAGTGCAGATTAGCGATTGTTCAATCCGGATCCAATGTATAAATCACAGCTATTGGCTAAGACGTGTCGAGACGTAGCGCAGCAAGGTGAAAACAAAGGATGATGGAAAGAATGTACAGAATAAGCAAATAACACAGATTTTTCCTTTTTCCTGAATTTTTCCAAAAGGCACTAGTAGGAATCAAACTTTTTTATTTTATCGCTATTTTTTTATAATTTTCTCTGAACAAGGATCAAAAAAGATGCAAAAAACAAAAATTGGCACCTACAACTGAGGTGGGATGTGGTCTAAAGAAATACAGCACGTTCTCTGAAAAGCATGCAAAAAACTTTAACAATTTTTTATTTATTTTCCTAATTTTTTTTGGCAATTTTGATGAAACAAAACAGGGTGAAGCAATCTGTTGTTGAACGTGGATAACAGTTGCAAGATGAACCTGTGCTGATAGAAGAATATGTGGAGCTATGGGTAGGCACACAATATGACAGCAAGGATTAGCAATTAACGAATACACATTAGCGATTGTTCAATCCGGATCCAAAGTACAAATCACAGCTGCTGGCTAAGACGTGTCGAGACGTAGCGCAACAAAGTGGAAACAAAGGACGATGGAAAGAACATACAGAATAAGCAAATAACACGGATTTTTCTTTTTTCCTGAATTTTTCCAAAAGGCACTAATAGGAATCAAACTTTTTATTTTATCTCTATTTTTTTATAATTTTCTCTGAAAAAGGATCAAAAAAAGAAGCAACAACAAAAATTGGCACCTACAACTGAGGTGGGATGTGGTCTACAGAAATATATCACGTTCTCTGAAAAGCGTGGAAAAACTTTAACAATTTTTTATTTATTTTCCTGAATTTTTTTGGAAATTTTGATGAAACAAAACAGGGTGAAGCAATCTATTGTTGAACGTGGATAACAGTTGCAAGATGAACCTGTGCTGATAGAAGAATATGTGGAGCTATGGGTAGGCAGTCAATATGACAGCAAGGATTAGCAATTATCGAGTGCAGATTAGCGATTGTTCAATCCGAATCTAAAGTACAAATCACAGCTGCCGGCTAAGACATGTCAAGACGTAGCGCAACAAGGTGAAAACAAAGGACTATGGAAAGAACGCACAGAACAAGCAAATAACACGGATTTTTCCTTTTTCCTTAATTTTCCCCTGATTTTTCCAAAAGACACTAGTAGGAACAAACTTTTTTATTGTCTCACTATTTTTTTATAATTTTCTCTGAACAAGATCAAAAAAGATGCAACCACAAAAATTGGCACCTACAACTGAGGTGGGATGTGGTCTAAAGAAATACAGCACGTTCTCTGAAAAGCGTGCAAAAACTTTGACATTTTTTTTCTTTATTTTCCTGATTTTTTTGGCTATTTTGATGAAACCAAACAGGGCGAAGCAATCTGTTGTTGAGCGTGGGTAACAGTTGCAAGATGAACCTGTGCTGATAGAAGAATATGTGGAGCTATAGGTAGGCACACAATATGACAGCAAGGATTAGCAATTAACGAGTGCAGATTAGCGATTATTCAATCCGGATCCAAAGTACAAATCACAGTGCTGACTAAGATGTGTCGAGACGTAGCGCAACAAGGTGAAAACAAAGGACGATGGAAAGAACGTACAGAATACGCAAATAACACAGATTTTTCCTTTTTTCTGAATTTTTCCAAAAGGCACTAGTAGGAATCAAACTTTTTTATTTTATCGCTATTTTTTTATAATTTTCTCTGAACAAGGATCAAAAAAAGATGCAACCACAAAAATTAGCACCTACAACTGAGGTGGGATGTGGTCTAAAGAAATACAGCACGTTCTCTGAAAAGCGTGCAAAAATTTTGACAATTTTTTATTTATTTTTCTGAATTTTTTTGGCAATTTTGATGAAACAAAACGGGGTGAAGCAATCTGTTATTGAACGTGGATAACAGTTGCAAGATGAACCTGTTCTGATAGAAGAATATGTGGAGCTATGGGTAGGCACTCAATATGACAGCAAGGATTAGCAATTATCGAGTGCAGATTAGCGATTGTTCAATCCGGATCCAAAGTACAAATCACAGCTGCCGGCTAAGACGGGTCGAGACGTAGCGCAACAAGGTGAAAACAAAGGACGATGGAAAGAACGCACAGAACAAGCAAATAACACAGATTTTTTCTTTTTCCTGAATTTTTCCCTGATTTTTCCAAAAGGCACTAGTAGGAATCAAACTTTTTTATATTTTCACTGTTTTTTATAATTTTCACTGAACAAGGATCAAAAAAGATACAACCACAAAAATTGGCACCTACAACTGAGGTGGGATGTGGTCTACAAAAATACAGCACGTTCTCTAAAAAGCGTGCAAAAACTTTAACATTTTTTTCTTTATTTTCCTGATTTTTTGGCAATTTTGATGAAACCAAACGGGGCGAAGCAATCTGTTGTTGAGCGTGCGTAACAGTTGCAGGATGAACCTGTGCTGATAGAAGAATATGTGGAGCTATGGGTAGGGCACACAATATGACAGCAAGGATTAGCAATTAATGAGTGCAGATTAGCGATTGTTCAATCCAGATCCAAAGTACAAATCACAGCTGCTGGCTAAGACGTGTCGAGACGTAGCGCAACAAGGTGAAAACAAAGGACGATGGAAAGAACGTACAGAATAAGCAAATAACAAGGATTTTTCCTTTTTCCTGAATTTTTCCAAAAGGCATTAGTAGGAATCAAACTTTTTTTTTTTGCTATTTTTTTATAATTTTCTCTGAACAAGGATCAAAAAAGATGTAACCACAAAAATTGGCACCTACAACTGAGGTGGGATGTGGTCTAAAGAAATACAGCACGTTCTCTGAAAAGCGTGTAAAAACTTTGACATTTTTTTTCTTTATTTTCCTGATTTTTTTGGCAATTTTGATTAAACCAAACAGGGCGAAGCAATCTGTTGTTGAGCATGGGTAACAGTTGTAAGATGAACCTGTGCTGATAGAAGAATATGTGGAGCTATAGGTAGGCACACAATATGACAGCAAGGATTAGCAATTAACGAGTGCAGATTAGCGATTGTTCAATCCGGATCCAAAGTACAAATCACAGCTGCTGGGTAAGACGTGTCGAGACGTAGCGCAACAAGGTGAAAACAAAGGACGATGGAAAGAACGTACAGAATAAGCAAATAACATAGATTTTTCCTTTTTCCTGGATTTTTCCAAAAGGCACTAGTAGGAATCAAACTTTTTTATTTTTTCGCTATTTTTTTATAATTTTCTCTGAACAAGGATCAAAAAAAGATGCAACCACAAAAATTGGCACCTATAACTGAGGTGGGATGTGGTCTAAAGAAATACAGCACGTTCTCTGAATTTTTTTGGCAATTTTGATGAAACAAAATGGGGTGAAGCAATCTGTTGTTGAACGTGGATAACAGTTGCAAGATGAACCTGTTCTGATAGAAGAATATGTGAAGCTATGGGTAGGCACTCAATATGACAGCAATGATTAGCAATTATCGAGTGCAGATTAGCGATTGTTCAATCCGGATCCAAAGTACAAATCACAGCGGCCGGCTAAGACGTGTCGAGACGTAGCACAACAAGGTGAAAATAAAGGACGATGGAAAGAACGCACAGAACAAGCAAATAACACAGATTTTTTCTTTTTCCTGAATTTTTCCCTGATTTTTCCAAAAGGCACTAGTAGGAATCAAACTTTTTTATATTTTCACTATTTTTTATAATTTTCTCTGAACAAGGATCAAAAACGATACAACCATAAAAATTGGCACCTACAACTAAGGTGGGATGTGGTCTACAAAAATACAGCACGTTCTCTGTAAAGCGTGCAAAAACTTTAACATTTTTTTCTTTATTTTCCTGATTTTTTTGGCAATTTTGATGAAACCAAACAGGGCGAAGCAATCTGTTGTTGAGCATGCGTAACAGTTGCAAGATGAACCTGTGCTGTTAGATTAATATGTGGAGCTATGGGTAGGGCACACAATATGACAGCAAGGATTAGATTTTAATGAGTGCAGATTAGCGATTGTTCAATCCAGATCCAAAGTACAAATCACAGCTGCTGGCTAAGACGTGTCGAGACGTAACGCAACAAGTTGAAAACAAAGGACGATGGAAAGAACGTACAGAATAAGCAAATAACACGGATTTTTCCTTTTTCCTGAATTTTTCTAAAAGGCACTAGTAGGAATCAAACTTTTTTATTTTTTCGCTATTTTTTTATAATTTTCTCTGAACAAGGATCAAAAAAGATGTAACCACAAAAATTGGCACCAACAACTGAGGTGGGATGTGGTCTAAAGAAATATAGCACGTTCTCTGAAAAGCGTGCAAAAACTTTAACAATTTTTTATTTATTTTTCTGATTTTTTTTTGCAATTTTGATGAAATAAAACAGGGTGAAGCAATCTGTTGTTGAACGTGGATAACAGTTGCAAGATGAACATGTTCTGATAGAAGAATATGTGGAGCTATGGGTAGGCACTCAATATGACAGCAAGGATTAGCAATTATCGAGTGCAGATTAGCGATTGTTCAATCCGGATCCAAAGTACAAATCACAGCTGCCGGCTAAGACGTGTCGAGACGTAGCGCAACAAGGTGAAAACAAAGGACGATGGAAAGAACGCACAGAACAAGAAAATAACACAGATTTTTTCTTTTTCCTGAATTTTTCCCTGATTTTTCCAAAAGGCACTAGTAGGAATCAAACTTTTTTATATTTTCACTGTTTTTTATAATTTTCACTGAACAAGGATCAAAAAAGATACAACCACAAAAAATGGCACCTACAACTGAGGTGGGATGTGGTCTACAAAAATACAGCACATTCTCTAAAAAGCGTGCAAAAACTTTAACATTTTTTTCTTTATTTTCCTGATTTTTTTGGCAATTTTGATGAAACCAAACGGGGCGAAGCAATCTGTTGTTGAGCGTGCGTAACAGTTGCAAGATGAACCTGTGCTGATAGAAGAATATGTGGAGCTATGGGTAGGGCACACAATATGACAGCAAGGATTAGCAATTAATGAGTGCAGATTAGCGATTGTTCAATCCAGATCCAAAGTACAAATCACAGCTGCTGGCTAAGACGTGCCGAGACGTAGCGCAGCAAGGTGAAAACAAAGGACGATGGAAAGAACGTACAGAATAAGCAAATAACAAGGATTTTTCCTTTTTCCTGAATTTTTCCAAAAGGCACTAGTAGGAATCAAACTTTTTTATTTTTTCGCTATTTTTTTATAATTTTCTCTGAACAAGGATCAAAAAAGATGTAACCACAAAAATTGGCACCTACAACTGAGGTGGGATGTGGTCTAAAGAAATACAGCACCTTCTCTGAAAAGCGTGCAAAAACTTTGACATTTTTTTCTTTATTTTCCTGATTTTTTTGGCAATTTTGATGAAACCAAACGGGGCGAAGCAATCTGTTGTTGAGCGTGCGTAACAGTTGCAAGATGAACCTGTGCTGATAGAAGAATATGTGGAGCTATGGGTAGGGCACACAATATGACAGCAAGGATTAGCAATTAATGAGTGCAGATTAGCGATTGTTCAATCCAGATCCAAAGTACAAATCACAGCTGCTGGCTAAGACGTGCCGAGACGTAGCGCAGCAAGGTGAAAACAAAGGCGATGGAAAGAACGTACAGAATAAGCAAATAACAAGGATTTTTCCTTTTTCCTGAATTTTTCCAAAAGGCACTAGTAGGAATCAAACTTTTTTATTTTTTCGCTATTTTTTTATAATTTTCTCTGAACAAGGATCAAAAAAGATGTAACCACAAAAATTGGCACCTACAACTGAGGTGGGATGTGGTCTAAAGAAATACAGCACCTTCTCTGAAAAGCGTGCAAAAACTTTGACATTTTTTTCTTTATTTTCCTGATTTTTTTGGTAATTTTGATTAAACCAAACAGGGCGAAGCAATCTGTTATTGAGCGTGGGTAACAGTTGTAAGATGAACATGTGCTGATTGAAGAATATGTGGAGCTATAGGTAGGCACACAATATGACAGCAAGGATTAGCAATTAACGAGTGCAGATTAGCGATTGTTCAATCCGGATCCAAAGTACAAATCACAACTGCTGGCTAAGACGTGTCGAGACGTAGCGCAACAAGGTGAAAACAAAGGACGATGGAAAGAACGTACAGAATAAGCAAATAACACAGATTTTTCCTTTTTCCTGAATTTTTCCAAAAGGCACTAGTAGGAATCAAACTTTTTTATTTTTTCGCTATTTTTTTATAATTTTCTCTGAACAAGGATCAAAAAAAGATGCAACCACAAAAATTGGCACCTACAACTGAGGTGGGATGTGGTCTAAAGAAATACAGCACGTTCTATGAAAAGCGTGCAAAAACTTTGACAATTTTTTATTTATTTTTCTGAATTTTTTTGGCAATTTTGACGAAACAAAATGGGGTGAAGCAATCTATTGTTGAACGTGGATAATAGTTGCAAGATGAACCTATTCAGATAGAAGAATATGTGAAGCTATGGGTAGGCACTCAATATGACAGTAATGATTAGCAATTATCGAGTGCAGATTAGCGATTGTTCAATCCGGATCCAAAGTACAAATCACAGCTGCCGGCTAAGACGTGTCGAGACGTAGCACAACAAGGTGAAAACAAAGGACGATGGAAAGAACGCACAGAACAAGCAAATAACACAGATTTTTTTCTTTTTCCTGAATTTTTCCCTGATTTTTCCAAAAGGCACTAGTAGGAATCAAACTTTTTTATATTTTCACAGTTTTTTATAATTTTCACTGAACAAGGATCAAAAAAGATACAACCACAAAAAATGGCACCTACAACTGAGGTGGGATGTGGTCTAAAGAAATACAGCACGTTCTCTGAAAAGCGTGCAAAAACTCTGACAATTTTTTATTTATTTTTCTGAATTTTTTTGGCAATTTTGATGAAACAAAACGGGGTGAAGCAATCTGTTGTTGAACGTGGATAACAGTTGCAAGATGAACCTGTTCTGATAGAAGAATATGTGAAGCTATGGGTAGGCACTCAATATGACAGCAATGATTAGCAATTATCGAGTGCAGATTATCGATTGTTCAATCCGGATCCAAAGTACAAATCACAGCTGCCGGCTAAGACGTGTCGAGACGTAGCACAACAAGGTGAAAACAAAGGACGATGGAAAGAACGCACAGAACAAGCAAATAACACAGATTTTTTTCTTTTTCCTGAATTTTTCCCTGATTTTTCCAAAAGGCACTAGTAGGAATCAAACTTTTTTATATTTTCACTATTTTTTATAATTTTCTCTGAACAAGGATCAAAAAAGATACAACCATAAAAATTGGCCCCTACAACTGAGGTGGGATGTGGTCTACAAAAATACAGCACATTCTCTGTAAAGCGTGCAAAAACTTTAACATTTTTTTCTTTATTTTCCTGATTTTTTTGGCTATTTTGATGAAACCAAACAGGGCGAAGCAATCTGTTGTTGAGCATGCGTAACAGTTGCAAGATGAACCTGTGCTGATAGAATAATATGTGGAGCTATGGGTAGGGCACACAATATGATAGCAAGGATTAGCAATTAATGAGTGCAGATTAGCGATTGTTCAATCTAGATCCAAAGTACAAATCACAGCTGCTGGCTAAGACGTGTCGAGACATAACGCAACAAGTTGAAAACAAAGGACGATGGAAAGAACGTACAGAATAAGCAAATAACACGGATTTTTCCTTTTTCCTGAATTTTTCTAAAAGGCACTAGTAGGAATCAAACTTTTTTATTTTTTTGCTATTTTTTTATAATTTTCTTTGAACAAGGATCAAAAAAAGGTGCAACCACAAAAATTGGCACCAACAACTGAGGTGGGATGTGGTCTAAAGAAATACAGCACATTCTCTGAAAAGCAATCTGTTGTTGATCGTGGGTAACAGTTGCAAGATGAACCTGTGCTGATAGAAGAATATGTGGAGCTATGGGTAGGCACACAATATTACAGCAAGGATTATCAATTAACGAGTGCAGATTAGCGATTGTTCAATCCGGATCCAAAGTACAAATCACAGCTGCTGGCTAAGACGTGTTGAGACGTAGCGCAACAAGGTGAAAACAAAGGACGATGGAAAGAACGCACAGAACAAGCAAATAACACGAATTTTTTCCTTTTTCCTGAATTTTTCCCTAATTTTTCCAAAACGCACTAGTAGGAATTAATCTTTTTTATATTTTCACTGTTTTTTTAATTTTCTCTAAACAAGGATCAAAAAAGATGCAACCACAAAAATTGGCACCTACAACTGAGGTGGGATGTGGTCTACAGAAATATAGCACGTTCTTTGAAAAGCGTGCAAAAACTTTGACATTTTTTTCTTTATTTTCCTGATTTTTTTGGCAATTTTGATGAAACCAAACAGGGCGAAGCAATCTGTTGTTGAGCGTGGGTAACAGTTGCAAGATGAACCTGTGCTGATAGAAGAATATGTGGAGCTATGGGTAGGCAGTCAATATGACAGCAAGGATTAGCAATTATCGAGTGCAGATTAGCGATTGTTCAATCCGAATCCAAAGTACAAATCACAGCTGCCGGCTAAGACCTGTCGAGACGTAGCGCAACAAGGTGAAAACAAAGGACGATGGAAAGAACGCACAGAACAAACAAATAACATAGATTTTTTCTTTTACCTGAATTTTTCCCTGATTTTTCCAAAAGGCACTAGTAGGAATCAAACTTTTTTATATTTTCACTATTTTTTATAATTTTCTCTGAACAAGGATCAAAAAAGATACAACCACAAAAATTGGCACCTACAACTGAGGTGGGATGTGGTCTACAAAAATACAGCACGTTCTCTAAAAAGCGTGCAAAAACTTTAACATTTTTTTCTTTATTTTCCTGATTTTTTTGGCAATTTTGATGAAACCAAACGGGGCGAAGCAATCTGTTGTTGAGCGTGCGTAACAGTTGCAAGATGAACCTGTGCTGATAGAAGAATATGTGGAGCTATGGGTAGGGCACACAATATGACAGCAAGGATTAGCAATTAATAAGTGCAGATTAGCGATTGTTCAATCCAGATCCAAAGTACAAATCACAGCTGCTGGCTAAGACGTGCCGAGACGTAGCGCAACAAGGTGAAAACAAAGGACGATGGAAAGAACGTACAAAATAAGCAAATAACAAGGATTTTTCCTTTTCCTGAATTTTTCCAAAAGGCACTAGTAGGAATCAAACTTTTTTATTTTTTCGCTATTTTTTTATAATTTTCTCTGAACAAGGATTAAAAAAGATGTAACCACAAAAATTGGCACCTACAACTGAGGTGGGATGTGGTCTAAAGAAATACAGCACGTTCTCTGAAAAGCATGCAAAAACTTTGACATTTTTTCTTTATTTTCCTGATTTTTTTGGCAATTTTGATTAAACCAAACAGGGCGAAGCAATCTGTTATTGAGCGTGGGTAACAGTTGTAAGATGAACCTGTGCTGATAGAAGAATATGTGGAGCTATAGGTAGGCACACAATATGACAGCAAGGATTAGCAATTAACGAGTGCAGATTAGCGATTGTTCAATCCGGATCCAAAGTACAAATCACAGCTGCTGGCTAAGACGGGTCGAGACGTAGCGCAACAAGGTGAAAACAAAGGACGATGGAAAGAACGTACAGAATAAGCAAATAACACAGATTTTTCCTTTTTCCTGAATTTTTCCAAAAGGCCCTAGTAGGAATCAAACTTTTTTATTTTTTCGCTATTTTTTTATAATTTTCTCTGAACAAGGATCAAAAAAAGATGCAACCACAAAAATTGGCACCTACAACTGAGGTGGGATGTGGTCTAAAGAAATACAGCACGTTCTGTGAAAAGCGTGCAAAAACTTTGATAATTTTTTATTTATTTTTCTGAATTTTTTGGCAATCTTGATGAAACAAAACGGGGTAAAGCAATCTGTTGTTGAACGTGGATAACAGTTGCAAGATGAACCTGTTCTGATAGAAGAATATGTGAAGCTATGGGTAGGCACTCAATATGACAGCAAGGATTTGCAATTATCGAGTGCAGATTAGCGATTGTTCAATCCAGATCCAAACTACAAATCACAGCTGCTGGCTAAGACGTGTCGAGACGTAGCGCAACAAGGTGAAAACAAAAGACGATGGAAAGAACGTACAGAATAAGCAAATAACACGGATTTTTCCTTTTTTCTGAATTTTTCCAAAAGGCACTAGTAGGAATCAAACTTTTTTATTTTTTCGCTATTTTTTTATAATTTTCTCTGAACAAGGATCAAAAAAGATGTAACCACAAAAATTGGCACCTACAACTGAGGTGGGATGTGGTCTAAAGAAATACAGCACGTTCTCTGAAAAGCGTGCAAAAACTTTAACAATTTTTTATTTATTTTTCTGAATTTTTTTTTGCAATTTTGATGAAACAAAACAGGGTGAAGCAATCTGTTGTTGAACGTGGATAACAGTTGCAAGATGAACATGTTCTGATAGAAGAATATGTGGAGCTATGGGTAGGCACTCAATATGACAGCAAGGATTAGCAATTATCGAGTGCAGATTAGCGATTGTTCAATCCGGATCCAAAGTACAAATCACAGCTGCCGGCTAAGACGTGTCGAGACGTAGCGCAACAAGGTGAAAACAAAGGACGATGGAAAGAACGCACAGAACAAGAAAATAACACAGATTTTTTCTTTTTCCTGAATTTTTCCCTGATTTTTCCAAAAGGCACTAGTAGGAATCAAACTTTTTTATATTTTCACTGTTTTTTATAATTTTCACTGAACAAGGATCAAAAAAGATACAACCACAAAAAATGGCACCAACAACTGAGGTGGGATGTGGTCTACAAAAATACAGCACGTTCCCTAAAAAGCGCGCAAAAACTTTAACATTTTTTTCTTTATTTTCCTGATTTTTTTTGGCAATTTTGATGAAACCAAACGGGGCGAAGCAATCTGTTGTTGAGCGTGCGTAACAGTTGCAAGATGAACCTGTGCTGATAGAAGAATATGTGGAGCTATGGGTAGGGCACACAATATGACAGCAAGGATTAGCAATTAATGAGTGCAGATTAGCGATTGTTCAATCCAGATCCAAAGTACAAATCACAGCTGCTGGCTAAGACGTGCCGAGACGTAGCGCAACAAGGTGAAAACAAAGGACGATGGAAAGAATGTACAGAATAAGCAAATAACAAGGATTTTTCCTTTTTCCTAAATTTTTCCAAAAGGCACTAGTAGGAATCAAACTTTTTTATTTTTTCACTATTTTTTATAATTTTCTCTGAACAAGGATCAAAAAAGATGTAACCACAAAAATTGGCACCTACAACTGAGGTGGGATGTGGTCCAAAGAAATACAGCACGTTCTCTGAAAAGCGTGCAAAAACTTTGACATTTTTTTTCTTTATTTTCCTGATTTTTTTGGCAATTTAGATTAAACCAAACAGGGCGAAGCAATCTGTTGTTGAGCGTGGGTAACAGTTGTAAGATGAACCTGTGCTGATAGAAGAATATGTGGAGCTATAGGTAGGCACACAATATGACAGCAAGGATTAGCAATTAACGAGTGCAGATTAGCGATTGTTCAATCCGGATCCAAAGTACAAATCACAGCTGCTGGCTAAGACATGTCGAGACGTAGCGCAACAAGGTGAAAACAAAGGACGATGGAAAGAACGTACAGAATAAGCAAATAACACAGATTTTTCCTTTTTCCTGAATTTTTCAAAAAGGCACTAGTAGGAATCAAACTTTTTTATTTTTTCGCTATTTTTTTATAATTTTCTCTGAACAAGGATCAAAAAAAGATGCAAACACAAAATTTGGCACCTACAACTGAGGTGGGATGTGGTCTAAAGAAATACAGCACGTTCTCTGAAAAGCGTGCAAAAACTTTGATAATTTTTTATTTATTTTTCTGAATTTTTTTGGCAATTTTGATGAAACAAAACGGGGTAAAGCAATCTGTTGTTGAACGTGTATAACAGTTGCAAGATGAACCTGTGCTGATAGAAGAATATGTGGAGCTATGGGTAGGGCACACAATATGACAGCAAGGATTAGCAATTAATGAGTGCAGATTAGCGATTGTTCAATCCAGATCCAAAGTACAAATCACAGCTGCTGGCTAAGACGTGCCGAGACGTAGCGCAACAAGGTGAAAACAAAGGACGATGGAAAGAATGTACAGAATAAGCAAATAACAAGGATTTTTCCTTTTTCCTGAATTTTTCCAAAAGGCACTAGTAGGAATCAAACTTTTTTATTTTTTCACTATTTTTTTATAATTTTCTCTGAACAAGGATCAAAAAAGATGTAACCACAAAAATTGGCACCTACAACTGAGGTGGGATGTGGTCTAAAGAAATACAGCACGTTCTCTGAAAAGCGTGCAAAAACTTTAACAATTTTTTATTTATTTTTCTGAATTTTTTTTGCAATTTTGATGAAACAAAACAGGGTGAAGCAATCTGTTGTTGAACGTGGATAACAGTTGCAAGATGAACATGTTCTGATAGAAGAATATGTGGAGCTATGGGTAGGCACTCAATATGACAGCAAGGATTAGCAATTATCGAGTGCAGATTAGCGATTGTTCAATCCGGATCCAAAGTACAAATCACAGCTGCCGGCTAAGACGTGTCGAGACGTAGCGCAACAAGGTGAAAACAAAGGACGATGGAAAGAACGCACAGAACAAGAAAATAACACAGATTTTTTCTTTTTCCTGAATTTTTCCCTGATTTTTCCAAAAGGCACTAGTAGGAATCAAACTTTTTTATATTTTCACTGTTTTTTATAATTTTCACTGAACAAGGATCAAAAAAGATACAACCACAAAAAATGGCACCAACAACTGAGGTGGGATGTGGTCTACAAAAATACAGCACGTTCCCTAAAAAGCGCGCAAAAACTTTAACATTTTTTTCTTTATTTTCCTGATTTTTTTTGGCAATTTTGATGAAACCAAACGGGGCGAAGCAATCTGTTGTTGAGCGTGCGTAACAGTTGCAAGATGAACCTGTGCTGATAGAAGAATATGTGGAGCTATGGGTAGGGCACACAATATGACAGCAAGGATTAGCAATTAATGAGTGCAGATTAGCGATTGTTCAATCCAGATCCAAAGTACAAATCACAGCTGCTGGCTAAGACGTGCCGAGACGTAGCGCAACAAGGTGAAAACAAAGGACGATGGAAAGAATGTACAGAATAAGCAAATAACAAGGATTTTTCCTTTTTCCTGAATTTTTCCAAAAGGCACTAGTAGGAATCAAACTTTTTTATTTTTTCACTATTTTTTATAATTTTCTCTGAACAAGGATCAAAAAAGATGTAACCACAAAAATTGGCACCTACAACTGAGGTGGGATGTGGTCCAAAGAAATACAGCACGTTCTCTGAAAAGCGTGCAAAAACTTTGACATTTTTTTTCTTTATTTTCCTGATTTTTTTGGCAATTTAGATTAAACCAAACAGGGCGAAGCAATCTGTTGTTGAGCGTGGGTAACAGTTGTAAGATGAACCTGTGCTGATAGAAGAATATGTGGAGCTATAGGTAGGCACACAATATGACAGCAAGGATTAGCAATTAACGAGTGCAGATTAGCGATTGTTCAATCCGGATCCAAAGTACAAATCACAGCTGCTGGCTAAGACATGTCGAGACGTAGCGCAACAAGGTGAAAACAAAGGACGATGGAAAGAACGTACAGAATAAGCAAATAACACAGATTTTTCCTTTTTCCTGAATTTTTCAAAAAGGCACTAGTAGGAATCAAACTTTTTTATTTTTTCGCTATTTTTTTATAATTTTCTCTGAACAAGGATCAAAAAAAGATGCAAACACAAAATTTGGCACCTACAACTGAGGTGGGATGTGGTCTAAAGAAATACAGCACGTTCTCTGAAAAGCGTGCAAAAACTTTGATAATTTTTTATTTATTTTTCTGAATTTTTTTGGCAATTTTGATGAAACAAAACGGGGTAAAGCAATCTGTTGTTGAACGTGGATAACAGTTGCAAGATGAACCTGTGCTGATAGAAGAATATGTGGAGCTATGGGTAGGGCACACAATATGACAGCAAGGATTAGCAATTAATGAGTGCAGATTAGCGATTGTTCAATCCAGATCCAAAGTACAAATCACAGCTGCTGGCTAAGACGTGCCGAGACGTAGCGCAACAAGGTGAAAACAAAGGACGATGGAAAGAATGTACAGAATAAGCAAATAACAAGGATTTTTCCTTTTTCCTGAATTTTTCCAAAAGGCACTAGTAGGAATCAAACTTTTTTATTTTTTCACTATTTTTTTATAATTTTCTCTGAACAAGGATCAAAAAAGATGTAACCACAAAAATTGGCACCTACAACTGAGGTGGGATGTGGTCTAAAGAAATACAGCACGTTCTCTGAAAAGCGTGCAAAAGCTTTGACATTTTTTTTCTTTATTTTCCTGATTTTTTTAGCAATTTTGATTAAACCAAACAGGGCGAAGCAATTTGTTGTTGAGCGTGGGTAACAGTTGTAAGATGAACCTGTGCTGATAGAAGAATATGTGGAGCTATAGGTAGGCACACAATATGACAGCAAGGATTAGCAATTAACGAGTGCAGATTAGCGATTGTTCAATCCGGATCCAAAGTACAAATCACAGCTGCTGGCTAAGACATGTCGAGACGTAGCGCAACAAGGTGAAAACAAAGGACGATGGAAAGAACGTACAGAATAAGCAAATAACACAGATTTTTCCTTTTTCCTGAATTTTTCCAAAAGGCACTAGTAGGAATCAAACTTTTTTATTTTTTCGCTATTTTTTTATAATTTTCTCTGAACAAGGATCAAAAAAAGATGCAACCACAAAAATTGGCACCTACAACTGAGGTGGGATGTGGTCTAAAGAAATACAGCACGTTCTCTGAAAAGCGTGCAAAAACTTTGATAATTTTTTATTTATTTTTCTGAATTTTTTTGGCAATTTTGATGAAACAAAACGAGGTAAAGCAATCTGTTGTTGAACGTGGATAACAGTTGCAAGATGAACCTGTTCTGATAGAAGAATATGTGGAGCTATGGGTAGGCACTCAATATGACAGCAAGGATTTGCAATTATCGAGTGCAGATTAGCGATTGTTCAATCCGGATCCAAAGTACAAATCACAGCTGCCGGCTAAGACGTGTCGAGACGTAGCACAACAAGGTGAAAACAAAGGACGATGGAAAGAACGCACAGAACAAGCAAATAACACAGATTTTTTCTTTTTCCTAAATTTTTCCCTGATTTTTCCAAAAGGCACTAGTAGGAATCAAACTTTTTTATATTTTCACTATTTTTTATAATTTTCTCTGAACAAGGATCAAAAAAGATACAACTATAAAAATTGGCACCTACAACTGAGGTGGGATGTGGTCTACAAAAATACAGCACGTTCTCTGAAAAGCGTGCAAAAACTTTAACATTTTTTTTCTTTATTTTCCTGATTTTTTTGGCAATTTTGATGAAACCAAACAGGGCGAAGCAATCTGTTGTTGGGCGTGCGTAACAGTTGCAAGATGAACCTGTGCTGATAGCATAATATGTGAGGCTATGGGTAGGGCACACAATATGACAGCAAGGATTAGCAATTAATGAGTGCAGATTAGCGATTGTTCAATCCAGATCCAAAGTACAAATCACAGCTGCTGGCTAAGACGTGTCGAGACGTAACGCAACAAGTTGAAAACAAAGGACGATGGAAAGAACGTACAGAATAAGCAAATAACACGGATTTTTCCTTTTTCATGAATTTTTCTAAAAGGCACTAGTAGGAATCAAACTTTTTTTATTTTTTCGCTATTTTTTTATAATTTTCTTTGAACAAGGATCAAAAAAAGATGCAACCACAAAAATTGGCACCAACAACTGAGGTGGGATGTGGTCTAAAGAAATACAGCACGTTCTCTGAAAAGCAATCTGTTGTTGATCGTGGGTAACTGTTGCAAGATGAACCTGTGCTGATAGAAGAATATGTGGAGCTATGGGTAGGCACACAATATGACAACAAGGATTATCAATTAACGAGTGCAGATTAGCGATTGTTTAATCCGGATCCAAAGTACAAATCACAGCTGCTGGCTAAGACGTGTTGAGACGTAGCGCAACAAGGTGAAAACAAAGGACGATGGAAAGAACGCACAGAACAAGCAAATAACACGAATTTTTCCTTTTTCCTGAATTTTTCCCTGATTTTTCCAAAACACACTAGTAGGAATTAAACTTTTTTATATTTTCACTGTTTTTTTTAATTTTCTCTAAACAAGGATCAAAAAAGATGCAACCACAAAAATTGGCACCTACAACTGAGGTGGGATGTGGTCTACAGAAATACAGCACGTTCTCTAAAAAGCGTGCAAAAACTTTGACATTTTTTTCTTTATTTTCCTAATTTTTTTGGCAATTTTGATGAAACCAAACAGAGCGAAGCAATCTGTTGCTGAGCGTGGGTAACAGTTGCAAGATGAACCTGTGCTGATAGAGGAATATGTGAAGCTATGGGTAGGCACTCAATATGACAGCAAGGATTTGCAATTATCGAGTGCAGATTAGCGATTGTTCAATCCGGATCCAAAGTACAAATCACAGCTGCCGGCTAAGACGTGTCGAGACGTAGCACAACAAGGTGAAAACAAAGTACGATGGAAAGAACGCACAGAACAAGCAAATAACACAGATTTTTTCTTTTTCCTAAATTTTTCCCTGATTTTTCCAAAAGGCACTAGTAGGAATCAAACTTTTTTATATTTTCACTATTTTTTATAATTTTCTCTGAACAAGGATCAAAAAAGATACAACTATAAAAATTGGCACCTACAACTGAGGTGGGATGTGGTCTACAAAAATACAGCACGTTCTCTGAAAAGCGTGCAAAAACTTTAACATTTTTTTTCTTTATTTTCCTGATTTTTTTGGCAATTTTGATGAAACCAAACAGGGCGAAGCAATCTGTTGTTGAGCGTGCGTAACAGTTGCAAGATGAACCTGTGCTGATAGAATAATATGTGAGGCTATGGGTAGGGCACACAATATGACAGCAAGGATTAGCAATTAATGAGTGCAGATTAGCGATTGTTCAATCCAGATCCAAAGTACAAATCACAGCTGCTGGCTAAGACGTGTCGAGACGTAACGCAACAAGTTGAAAACAAAGGACGATGGAAAGAACGTACAGAATAAGCAAATAACACGGATTTTTCCTTTTTCATGAATTTTTCTAAAAGGCACTAGTAGGAATCAAACTTTTTTTTCCCCTGTTTTTTTATAATTTTCTTTGAACAAGGATAAAAAAAGATGCAACCACAAAAATTGGCACCAACAACTGAGGTGGGATGTGGTCTAAAGAAATACAGCACGTTCTCTGAAAAGCAATCTGTTGTTGATCGTGGGTAACAGTTGCAAGATGAACCTGTGCTGATAGAAGAATATGTGGAGCTATGGGTAGGCACACAATATGACAGCAAGGATTATCAATTAACGAGTGCATATTAGCGATTGTTTAATCCGGATCCAAAGTACAAATCACAGCTGCTGGCTAAGACGTGTTGAGACGTAGCGCAACAAGGTGAAAACAAAGGACGATGGAAAGAACGCACATAACAAGCAAATAACACGAATTTTTCCTTTTTCCTGAATTTTTCCCTGATTTTTCCAAAACACACTAGTAGGAATTAAACTTTTTTATATTTTCACTGTTTTTTTTAATTTTCTCTAAACAAGGATCAAAAAAGATGCAACCACAAAAATTGGCACCTACAACTGAGGTGGGATGTGGTCTACAGAAATACAGCACGTTCTCTGAAAAGCGTGCAAAAACTTTGACATTTTTTTCTTTATTTTCCTAATTTTTTTGGCAATTTTGATGAAACCAAACAGGGCGAAGCAATCTGTTGTTGAGCGTGGGTAACAGTTGCAAGATGAACCTGTGCTGATAGAAGAATATGTGGGGCTATGGGTAGGCACTCAATATGACAGCAAGGATTAGCAATTATCGAGTGCAGATTAGCGATTTTTCAATCCGAATCCAAAGTACAAATCACAGCTGCCGGCTAAGACCTGTCGAGACGTAGCGCAACAAGGTGAAAACAAAGGACGATGGAAAGAACGCACAGAACAAACAAATAACATAGATTTTTTCTTTTTCCTGAATTTTTCCCTGATTTTTCCAAAAGGCACTAGTACGAATCAAACTTTTTTATATTTTCAATGTTTTTCATAATTTTCTCTGAACAAGGATCAAAAAAGATACAACCACAAAAATTGGCACCTACAACTGAGGTGGGATGTGGTCTACAAAAATACAGCACGTTCTCTAAAAAGCGTGCAAAAACTTTAACATTTTTTTCTTTATTTTCCCGATTTTTTTGGCAATTTTGATGAAACCAAACAGGGCGAAGCAATCTGTTGTTGAGTGTGCGTAACAGTTGCAAGATGAACCTGTGCTGATAGAAGAATATGTGGAGCTATGTGTAGGGCACACAATATGACAGCAAGGATTAGCAATTAATGAGTGCAGATTAGCGATTGTTCAATCCAGATCCAAAGTACAAATCACAGCTGCTGGCTAAGACGTGTCGAGACGTAGCGCAACAAGGTGAAAACAAAAGACGATGGAAAGAACGTACAAAATAAGCAAATAACACGGATTTTTCCTTTTTCCTGAATTTTTCCAAAAGGCACTAGTAGGAATCAAACTTTTTTATTTTTTCGCTATTTTTTATTTTCTCTGAACAAGGATCAAAAAAAGATGTAACCACAAAAATGGGCACCTACATCTGAGGTGGGATGTGGTCTAAAGAAATACAGCACGTTCTCTGAAAAGCGTGCAAAAACTTTAACAATTTTTTATTTATTTTTCTGAATTTTTTTTGCAATTTTGATGAAACAAAACAGGGTGAAGCAATCTGTTGTTGAACATGGATAACAGTTGCAAGATGAACATGTTCTGATAGAAGAATATGTGGAGCTATGCGTAGGCACTCAATATGACAGCAAGGATTAGCAATTATCGAGTGCAGATTAGCGATTGTTTAATCCGGTTCCAAAGTACAAATCACAGCTGCCGGCTAAGACGTGTCGAGACGTAGCACAACAAGGTGAAAACAAAGGACGATGGAAAGAACGCACAGAACAAGCAAATAATACAGATTTTTTCTTTTTCCTGAATTTTTCTCTGATTTTTCCAAAAGGCACTAGTAGGAATCAAACTTTTTTTTATTTTCACTGTTTTTTATAATTTTCTCTGAACAAGGATCAAAAAAGATACAACCATAAAAATTGGCACCTACAACTGAGGTGGGATGTGGTCTACAAAAATACAGCACGTTCTCTGAAAAGCATGCAAAAACTTTAACATTTTTTTTCTTTATTTTCCTGATTTTTTTAGCAATTTTGATGAAACAAAACAGGGCGAAGCAATCTGTTGTTGAACGTGGATAATAGTTGCAAGATGAACCTGTTCTGATAGAAGAATATGTGGAGCTATGGGTAGGCACTCAATATGACAGCAAGGATTAGCAATTATCGAGTGCAGATTAGCGATTGTTCAATCCGGATCCAAAGTACAAATCACAGCTGCCGGCTAAGATGTGTCGAGACGTAGCACAACAAGGTGAAAACAAAGGACGATGGAAAGAACGCACATAACAAACAAATAATACAGATTTTTTCTTTTTCCTGAATTTTTCCCTGATTTTTCCAAAAGGCACTAGTAGGAATCAAACTTTTTTTATTTTCACTGTTTTTTATAATTTTCTCTGAACAAGGATAAAAAAAGATACAACCATAAAAATTGGCACCTTCAACTGAGGTGGGATGTGGTCTACAAAAATACAGCACGTTCTCTTAAAAGCGTGCAAAAACTTTAACATTTTTTTTCTTTATTTTCCTGATTTTTTTGGCAATTTTGATGAAACCAAACGGGGCGAAGCAATCTGTTGTTGAACGTGGATAACAGTTGCAAGATGAACCTGTTCTGATAGAAGAATATATGGAGCTATGGGTAGGCACTCAATATGACAGCAAGGATTAGCAATTATCGAGTGCAGATTAGCGATTGTTCAATCCGGATCCAAAGTACAAATCACAGCTGCCGGCTAAGATGTGTCGAGACGTAGCGCAATAAGGCGAAAACAAAGGACGATGGAAAGAACGCACATAACAAGCAAATAACATAGATTTTTTCTTTTTCCTGAATTTTTCCCTGATTTTTCCAAAAGGCACTAGTAGGAATCAAACTTTTTTATATTTTAACTGTTTTTTATAATTTTCTCTGAACAAGGATCAAAAAAGATACAATCACAAAAATTGGCACCTACAACTGAGGTGGGATGTAGTCTACAGAAATACAGCACGTTCTCTGAAAAGCGTGCAAAAACTTTAACATTTTTTTTTCTTTATTTTCCTCATTTTTTTGGCAATTTTGATAAAACCAAACAGGGCAAAGCAATCTGTTGTTGAGCGTGCGTAACAGTTGCAAGATGAACCTGTGCTGATAGAAGAATATGTGGAGCTATGGGTAGGGCACACAATATGACAGCAAGGATTAGCAATTGACAAGTGCACATTAGCGATTGTTCAATCTGGATCTAATGTACAAATCACAGCTGTTGGTTAAGACGTGTCGAGACGTAGCGCAACAAGGTGAAAACAAAGGACGATGGAAAGAACGCACAGAACAAGCAAATAACACGGATTTTTCCTTTTTCTGAATTTTTCCCTGATTTTTCCAAAAGGCACTAGGAGGAATCAAACTTTTTTATTTTGTCACTATTTATTGTAATTTTCTATGAACAAGGATCAAAAAAGAAACAACCACAAAAATTGGCACCTACAACTGAGGTGGGATGTGGTCTACAGAAATACAAAACATTCTCCGAAAAGCGTGCAAAAACTTTGACAATTTTTTTCTTTATTTCCCTGATTTTTTTTGGCAATTTTGATGAAACAAAATAGGGTGAAGCAATCTGTTGTTGAGCGTTGGTAACAGTTGCAAGATGAACCTGTGCTGATAGAAGAATATGTAGAGCTATGGGTAGGCACACAATATGACAGCAAGGATTAGCAATTATCGAGTGCAGATTAGCGATTGTTCAATCCGGATCCAAAGTACAAATCACAGCTGCTGGCTAAGACATGTCGAGACGTAGCGCAACAAGGTGAAAACAAAGGACTATGGAAAGAGCGCATAGAACAAGCAAATAACACAGATTTTTCCTTTTTCCTGAATTTTCCCCTCATTTTTCCAAAAGGCACTAGTAGGAATCAAACTTTTTTATTTCCTCACTATTTTTTATAATTTTCTCTGAACAAGGATAAAAAAAGATGCAACCACAAAAATTGGCAACTACAACTAAGGTGGGATGTGGTCTACAGAAATACAACACGTTCTCTGAAAAGCGTGCAAAAACTTTGAAATTTTTTTCTTTATTTTCCTGAATTTTTATGGCAATTTTGGTGAAACCAAATAGGGCGGAGCAATCTGTTGTTGAGCGTGGGTAACTGTTACAAGATGAACCTGTGCTGATAGGAGAATATATGGAGCTATGGGTAGGCACACAATATGACAGCAAGGATTAGCAATTAACGAGTGTAAATTAGCGATTGTTCAATCTGGATCCAAAGTACAAATCACAGCTGCTGGCTAAGACGTGTCGAGACGTAGCACAACAAGGTGAAAACAAAGGACTATGAAAAGAACCCACAGAACAAGCAAATAACACGGATTTTTTCTTTTTCCTGAATTTTTCCCTGATTTTTCCAAAAGGCACTAGTAGGAATCAAACTTTTTTTATTCTCTCACTATTTTTTTATAATTTTCTCTGAACAAGGATAAAAAAAAGATGCAACCACAAAAATTGGCACCTACAACTGAGGTGGGATGTGGTCTACAGAAATACAGCACATTCTCTGAAAAGCGTGCAAAAACTTTGACATTTTTTTCTTTATTTTCCTGATTTTTTGGCAATTTTGATGAAACCAAACAGGGCGAAGCAATCTGTTGTTGAGCATGGGTCCCAGTTGCAAGATGAACCTGTGCTGATAGAAGAATATGTGGAGCTATGGGAGGCACACAATATGACAGTAAGGATTAGCAATTATCGAGTGCAGATATGGGATTGTTCAATCCGGATCCAAAGTACAAATCACAGCTGCTGGCTAAGACATGTCGAGACGTAGCGCAACAAGGTGAAAAGAAAGGACGATGGAAAGAACGCACAGAACAAGCAAATAACACGGATTTTTCCTTTTTCCTGAATTTTCCCCTGATTTTCCAAAAGGCACTAGTAGGAATCAAATATTTTTATTTTTTCACTATTTTTTTATAATTTTCTCTGAACAAGGATCAAAAAAGATGCAACCACAAAAATTGGCACCTACGACTGAGGTGGGATGTGGTCTACAGAAATACAGAACGTTCTCTGAAAAGCGTGCAAAAACTTTGACAATTTTTTTCTTTATTTCCCTGAATTTTTTTGGCAATTTTGATGAAACCAAACAGGGTGAAGCAATCTATTGTTGAGCGTTGGTAACAGTTGCAAGATGAACCTGTGCTGATTAAAGAATATGTGGAGCTATGGGTAGGCACACAGTATAACAGTAAGTATTAGCAATTATCGAGTGCAGATTAGCGATTGTTCAATCCGGATCCAAATTACAAATCACAGCTGCTGGCTAAGACATGTCGAGACGTAGCGCAACAAGGTGAAAACAAAGGACTATGGAAAGAACGCACAGAACTAGCAAATAACAAGGATTTTTCATTTTTCCTGAATTTTCCCCTCATTTTTCCAAAAGGCACTAGTAGGAATCAAACTTTTTTTATTTCCTCACTATTTTTTATAATTTTCTCTGAACAAGGATCAAAAAAGATACAACCACAAAAATTGGCAACTACAACTGAGGTGGGATGTGGTCTACAGAAATACAACACGTTCTCTGAAAAGCATGCAAAAACTTTGACAATTTTTTTTCTTTAATTCCTCAAAATTAGCCAGGTGCAGTAGTCAATCTAAGACAATTTTTTTCTTTAATTCCTCAAAAGGTCTGGCAAAACTAAGACAGGTGCAGTAGTCAATCTTTTCTTTAATTCCTCAAAATTAGCCTGACACTTCTCGGACTACACAAACTTGGCATTCTTCTCCAACAATGCAGTCATTGGTTTTGCAAGCTTGGAAAATCCCTCTATAAATCTTCTATAATAACCAGCCAATCCCAAAAAGCTACGAATCTCACTTGCATTGATAGGTGGTTTCCAGTTCAATACATCCTTCACCTTGCCAGGATCTACTGATATTCCTCCATTTGAAACGATGTGACCCAGAAAAGAAACTTCCTTAAGCCAAAACTCACATTTACTCCTTTTTGCATATAGTTGGTGTTCTCTGAGCTTCTGCAAGACCAACCTCAAATGTTCAGCATGTTCTTCCTCCGTCTTGGAAAACACTAGTATGTCATCAATGAATACCACTACAAACTTGTCCAGATATTCCATGAACACCTTATTCATTAAATACATGAAGTATGCAGGAGCATTAGTCAAACCAAATGACATCACTGTATACTCATATAACCCATAACGTGTAGTAAATGCTGTCTTGGGTATATCCCTGGCACGAATCTTCAATTGATGATATCCAGAGCGAAGGTCAATCTTGGAAAATACACAAGCTCCTCTCAACTGATCAAACAGGTCATCAATTCTAGGCAATGGGTATTTGTTCTTAATAGTAACCTCATTAAGAGACCGATAATCTACACACATCCTCTGAGTTCCATCTTTCTTATCCACAAAAATCACTGGTGCACCCCATGGTGACGAACTAGGACGAATAAAACCCTTATCCTGTAACTCCTTAATTTGTTTCTTAAGTTCTTCTAGTTCATTTACTCCCATTCTATATGGACGCTTAGCTATAGGTGCAGTTCCAGGTAATAATTCAATAATAAATTCAATGTCACGGTCTGGTGGCATACCTGGCAAATCCTCCGGAAACACATCTGGGAATTCCTCCACAACTAGATCCTCCTGATTGGCACCATCATTGAGCTGGTTCACTGTAGCGGTCGCTTGTTTTTGCACTTTGACTTCAACCCTGATCCTATCCCCCTTTGGTGTAGTCAGCACAACTGATTTATCCTTACACTGAATCTCTGCTTGTTGTTGCATCATCCAATCCATTCCCAGTATAAGATCAATCCCAGCTGTCCTCAATACTATAGGGCTAACTGAAAACTCTACCCCCCTTAAGTTGAGACTAATGGGAAGACAGCGATAAGATGCTGGCATGCTTCCACCAGGTGAGTTTACTAAGATAGGGTTCTTCATGGCACACAAATGGATTCTATGTATTCTAACAAATGATTGTGATATGAAAGAATGTGATGCTCCAGAATCAAAAAGAACAGTGGCGGGAGTAGAGTGGACATCGAACGTACCAAGCATAACTTCTGGCTCCTCCACTGCAGTTTCCTGGGACAAGTGATTCACCCTTCCCGAGTTAAGTGCGGGCTTCTGGTGGCTGCTCTGTCTCTGGGGAGTCTGCTGGTTAGGCTTCTCTGGGCAGTTGTAAGACAAGTGACCTTCTTTTCCACAACGGAAACACCTGTTGGGAGTATTGGGAGCACTGGTCTTTGTAGGAGTGTTGTTGGAGGGACCCTGGCGCTGCACTTGATTCCCATTCTGCTGTGGTGGACGTTGATTGCTACTCTGTGGCTGAAATGGGAGACGTTGAGGGAATTGTCCACGAAATGGGGTCTGACAACGGTTCCACTGTCCAGAAGGAGGTCTCTGCTGAGTATTCTGTTGGAAGCCAGTGCGTGGACGGATGTTGCTATTGGAGGCTTGTCCCTGTAACCTCTTCCTCTTAGCATCCATTTCTTTGCGCTTGTTATCCACCACAATAGCGCGGTTCACAAGCGTCTGAAAGTTGGGATAGGTATTGGACATCAACTGCAACTGTAGTCCATCATATAATCCCTTCAAGAAGCGGCGCTGCTTATCATGGTCATTGGCCACCTCATGTGGAGCATATCGTGACAATTGAGCAAACTTGTCACGGTACTCAGCTACAGACATTGACCCTTGGGTCAGGTTCCTAAATTCCTCCGCCTTCAATTCTATCATCCCTTCAGGTATATGGTAAGCCCTGAAGTTCTCTCTAAACTCCTGCCAGGTGACTGCAGGAGCATTAGCAGGGCGGCCATACTCATATGACTCCCACCAATCTTGAGCTTCTCCCTGAAGTTGCCCAGAAGCGAACAACACCTTCTGTCGGTCATCACATTGTGCAATGGTGAGTTGTTTCTCCACAGCACGAAGCCAATCATCGGCCTCCAAAGGATCAGCAGCATGTGTGAACACTGGGGGACGACCCTTCAAAAATTCACCACGCTTGTCACGTGGTTGAACTCCAGCAACTGGCTGATTCTGCTGATTCTGCACCAGTTGTTGCATCAGTTGCGTCTGTACTGCCAACAACTGCTCGATAGTTGGTGGCGGTGGTGGTGGTGGATTCGGGGGAATGTTTCCACAACCTCTGCCTCTTCCTCTTCCGGCCATCTGCCACCCATAAACATGCAAACTTTAAGAAATCCAGGTTATCAACCACTTATAAGATTAAGAATGAGATCTGAAAGTTTTCTGAACGAGTAGCAATATTGACAGTTCAGTATTTCAATCATATCTCGGGCTACAGAAATCCAAAAGAGACGTGCTTTATATGGTTGGAAAGCTTATGAAATTATCCACAATTTCTATTCAGACCTCAAGACCAGATTCTGTCGTTAAGTCTATGAAAAATAAGGCGTAACAGAAACTGTTCCAGATTCCAGACTGTGCAGAAACTTTAACTTGTGAAAATTATATCTCTCGAACCAGATTAGATAAAAAGGTGATTCCAGTGGCATTTGAAAGATGCTTGAGTCTAGTTTCTCTCATAAAAATTTCATAAATGTTGCACGAACCGTTTTTAAACTATAACAGAAACATCAGAGACTGCTCCAGAAAACAGCAGGGACAGAAACGAGATAATATCAAACCCAACTATTATTCCTTGACTAATAAAGTTATTATTCTTAATAATGGAACTTGTAGACATGCCTACAAGTCCAGACACTCAAACAAAGATCCAACTCACACATAAGCATAATAATAAAGCAACTAGCACACCAAGGTTCAAACCACACGACAGACTCGACTGACTCAACTGACGTTACTAAGAACGTTCTTATTACATAAAAGGACTCCTACTTCCTAAGGAAGTGGCTCATGCTCTAACTTCTCGTAGATCTTGGGCAAGCCTTGGTTTGCTCGGAGCTCATCAATGGTTGCTTGACATCTCTTGATAGTCTTCCCTTGTGTCCTCACCATCTCTTCTAGTTGCAGCTTCCTGTCCATCATGTCATAGACAAAGTTCACCATCACCCGAGGTAGTGGCTCTAGCTGCACTGGATCTGTCATAGCCCAACCAAGCTCGGGGTGTGCACGAGGAAGGAAGCGATGGATGTCATGCTTCATGAGGTTAAAGCGAAGATAGCGAAGACCCATACATGCTTCAAAAGCAGCATCTTCAATGCTATCCTCTATGGTGGCTCGATGTCCCACATGAGAGAACATCCTGTCCAGCTGATATGCCCCCTTGTCTTGCTTGTGTGCAAAGATGCTTGCCCTTGCCTTCCAGTACGTGCTCTCTAGTGGATGAGTGTACTCCCAGCAGACGTACTCCACAGCTGGATGCCAATCCGCGAAGTAAGCAGTGAGCATCCCCACTAGGCGAATATGAGAGACAGCATCCCCTCCATTCCTGTGGTAGATCCTCACAGTCCACCCCATTGGAGGAGGTGGCACATCTTCAGGAGCTTCATGTGGTGGAGACGGGGGTTGTTCTCCTCCATTATCTTCCTCCTCACCATCTTCAATCTCAACGATTTCTGGATCTTCTTCAGGCTCAATCTCTTCCTGGGGAGGTGCTGGTGCTTGGACTGGTGCTACAGGGGTCTTCTCTTGTTCCTGAGGTTCTGGCTCTTGTGGTTCTTCAGTTGCAAGCAGGGCACGAGGTGGGTAGTATCCTCCAAAGCTGATGCGGGCAGTCTTACGGTCACGAGTCATCTATAGAATTTTTAGATGAAGTTAGAATAGAGGCAAAATTTCGTAATAGAATGAGACATAAGAAGCATAAAAATTTATCAAATAACAAGAGCAAGATAGTGAGCATAAAATAGTGTAAAGATGACACTACTTCGACCATTGCTAGCTAGGCTTGCGTCCTACAGTCAACCAGAGCTCTGATACCAATTTGTCACACCCATTTATCGACCAAATGGAATGCTTACCCTTATGTGCACCCAGAGATCAATCACACATAAGTTCACAAATTATAACAGAAGTATCATGGCAAATGTTATTACATCATGATATTTAAACACATAGTCTTAACACAAATGTAGCGGAAGTATAAATAAAAGTCTCTCTCGTGGTAGCTCCAGTCACAGGTACATTGACTGGTTGACAGCAAGACTAGTAATCCTCAGGGAAGTAGGCGTAGTAGTCACTATTACCTCCATCTGTTACCCATCCGGGATTTTATCCAAACAAGAAAAATAAACAAGCGTAAGTACATCTCGTACTCAACAAGTGTAACATGGGGTTCATGAGGCTCAAATAGGCATAATCATGGGTTTATCAGCATGTAGCTTTTAGTTAACATAATTTTAGCATATCAATAGCATCAATAGGTCTCAATATATACAATAAACATATGATCCATGTGAAATGATTAATGAATAGCAAAAACATAAACATAAACATAAACAATTATTCAACTATTCCATAAGGGTCCAAGGCCACTCGTGACCGTGAGCACGGCTGTTATAACAGTTCTACACCCTGCAGAGGTTGTACACTTTCACTGTGAGTCGTGTTACCCAAATGCCCGGGTTAATTACTCCCAAAACACTACCAAGGTGAGCAGGCAGGGTAAACACTATGAAGTCTTTCGAAGGTTCGTCTAACAAGTTAGGGCCATTAGATTCACTCGGCAAACAGATGTAGAGCCCCCCTTCCAAATGGCACATTGACCCGCAGCCTATACACATAAGGACAGAGGCCGCACTATACCCGATTCGTCAAGCCATTCTTACGCCAAAAAGGTTACCTCTAACAAGCTAGAAAAGGTCCTTCTATATGACTAAAGCCAGAGCCATATAGCCCTCACAGTTGTACTGTAAGTCCCGGATTGTCGCTTATAGATGAGTCCTTATGGAGAGCAATTAGAGCATCAAAACAACACACATGCTCTAATCCCCTTTATACAAGAATCAAAATCATATTTTAATGTTTATTGCATATTCCTCTAATCAATTTACATGATCATAGTCCATGTTTAAGCACTAGCCATACTAATCAATGCATCATAATGGGTACCAAGGTATAGGATCAATCACTAAGTCATCCTTAACAAGGAATAAATGCATAATGACATTAATTGTATAAGGTGGATAGGACAACAAGGATAATCCCATGCTATACTTGCCTTGCTCAAACTGGTCCTGAAGATCTTGCTCGTAGTAAGGCTCTTGATCTCCAACGAATTGCTCACCGTCTATACTCGATCAATCATTATCAACAACACACATCCAGAGGCAATCATGCATAGACAAACAAGACTATAATTAGAACAATACACCAACAGTAAGAAAATAAAATAAAAAGTCTTTAAAATGAATCTACAACTCTCTAGGATCACACAGACGCAAAGATCACGAAAAACGGATCTAAAACGACAAAGTTATGAATTTCCGAAGATTTCCTATAGAAAAATAAATACTTTAATTAAAACTCGAAAATAAATTAATCTAAACCTACTGTACAGTTACACCATTAGATAGAGCTCGCAAATATGAATCTAACGCAATTTGAATGGATCAAATCGGAGTTAAAACGAAGATTCTACGGCTAAAACAATCTCAGTGGCAAAACTGTAAATATCAGAAAGCGTATTTTTCTTCCCCGGGAAAAATAGAATTCTTTTTCTTTTTCTTTTCAAAATTTTCAAATCCATTTTTTTCAAATGATTTTCAAATCAAATTTGAATTTGATTCAAACCACTCAACACAAAACTCCAAATGCAGCAGCATGAATGCTCAATCATGTTTCTACCCTTATATTTGATTTTAAATTTATAAAATTATTCTTATTCTATAATTGCATGCTTCACAAAAATAAATATAAAAATCACATTTTCCCTATTTTTCTTTTCTTCAAATTTTAGGGTGTTACAATTCTACCCCCCTTAAAATGAATCTCGCCCCGAGATTCGACCGGTGCTTACTCAAACAGTTGCGGGTAGGTTTTTCTCAGATCCTCTTCTCGTTCCCAAGTAGCCTCTTCTGCGGTATACCGATTCCACTGTACTTTACACATTTTGATTGTTCTACTTCTTGTGACTCTGTCTGCAGTCTCCAAAATCTTAACCGGAAACTCCTCATATGTAAGATCCTCCTTAACAGTGAGTTCCTCTATCGGAATCTGTTCTTCTGGTACTCGTAAACATTTCTTCAATTGTGACACATGGAACACATCATGTACACCTGCCAGACTCTCGGGTAATTCCAATTGATAAGCCACTTCACCACGTCTCTCTATAATCTTGAAAGGTCCAATATATCTTGGTGCTAATTTACCCTTCATGTTAAATCTCTTCACACTTCTCATGGGTGACACTTTCAAGTAGACATAATCCCCTACCTCAAAAGTCAACTCTCTTCTGCGAGTATCAGCATAACTTTTCTGTCTAGACTGGGCTATTTTTAGATTATCTCTAATCATTCTTACTTTCTTTTCAGCATCCTTTAATACATCAGGTCCAAACACTTGACTCTCCCCTGTCTGATTCCAGAACAACGGGGTCCTACACTTTCGTCCATACAGAGCCTCAAACGGTGCCATCTGAAGACTCTTTTGATAACTATTGTTATAAGAGAACTCTGCGTATGGCAAACTCTTATCCCAGCTAGTACCATATTGTAGAGCACAAGCTCTCAACATATCTTCCAATATCTGATTAATTCTCTCTGTTTGACCATCTGTCTGAGGATGATAAGCTGTACTGAAATTTAGTTTGGTCCCCAATGATTCATGTATCTTTTGCCAATAATGAGATGTAAACTGAGTACCTCGATCAGACACAATCTTCTTAGGAACTCCATGTAGACTCACTATTCTTTCCATATACAACTCTGCCAGTTTCGCACTGCTATACGTAGTCTTCACAGGCAGAAAATGAGCAACCTTAGTCAGACGATCCACTATTACCCAAATTGAATCATATCCTCGTTGAGTCCGTGGTAACCCAACTATAAAATCCATACCGACCTCTTCCCATTTCCACTCGGGTATCTGCATAGGTTGTAACAATCCTGCAGATCTTTGATGTTCCGCTTTCACCCTTTGACATGTGTCACACAAAGCAACATACTCAGCTACGTCTCTCTTTAAACCATACCACCAATATTTCTCTTTCAGATCTAAATACATCTTAGTACTACCCGAATGTATGGAATAAGCTGACTCATGAGCTTCACGCAGAATTGCCATTCGGATTTCCCTATCTTCGGGCACACACAACCTTTTCCCAAACCATAGCGTACCATTCTCATCCTTACGAAATCCTGGAGATTTTCCTTTCGCTATGTTTTCAGCTATCTCTCTCAACTTTTCATCCTTCTGCTGACCTTTACGGATTTCTTGCTCCAGAGTAGGCTCCAATACTAGTTCCACTGCATTAGTAGTAAATCCCAAATTCAGATGCTTACACTCAGCACACAATTCCTTTGGCATAGGCATTACTTGTATCTCATTCGCATAACTCTTCCTACTAAGAGCATCAGCAACAACATTGGCCTTTCCAGGATGATAATGCACTTCTAGATCATAGTCTTTTATCAACTCCAACCATCTACGCTGCCTCAAGTTCAGATCCGTTTGAGTGAAAATATACTTGAGACTCTTGTGATCAGTGTATATATCACTCTTGTGTCCAATCAAATAATGTCTCCATATCTTTAATGCATGTACTACTGCAGCTAATTCCAAATCATGAGTAGGGTAATTTAGCTCATGCTTCCTTAACTGCCTCGATGCATATGCCACAACTCTACCTTCTTGCATCAGAACACATCCCAATCCCAATCGAGATGCATCACAATAGATAGAGAAAGGTTTATTCAGGTCTGGCAAAACTAAGACAGGTGCAGTAGTCAATCTTTTCTTTAATTCCTCAAAATTAGCCTGACACTTCTCGGACCACACAAACTTGGCATTCTTCTCCAACAATGCAGTCATTGGTTTTGCAACCTTGGAAAATCCCTCTATAAATCTTCTATAATAACCAGCCAATCCCAAAAAGCTACGAATCTCACTTGCATTGATAGGTGGTTTCCAGTTCAATACATCCTTCACCTTGCCAGGATCTACTGATATTCCTCCATTTGAAACGATGTGACCCAGAAAAGAAACTTCCTTAAGCCAAAACTCACATTTACTCCTTTTTGCATATAGTTGGTGTTCTCTGAGCTTCTGCAAGACCAACCTCAAATGTTCAGCATGTTCTTCCTCCATCTTGGAAAACACTAGTATGTCATCAATGAATACCACTACAAACTTGTCCAGATATTCCATGAACACCTTATTCATTAAATACATGAAGTATGCAGGAGCATTAGTCAAACCAAATGACATCACTGTATACTCATATAACCCATAACGTGTAGTAAATGCTGTCTTGGGTATATCCCTGGCACGAATCTTCAATTGATGATATCCAGAGCGAAGGTCAATCTTGGAAAATACACAAGCTCCTCTCAACTGATCAAACAGGTCATCAATTCTAGGCAATGGGTATTTGTTCTTAATAGTAACCTCATTAAGAGACCGATAATCTACACACATCCTCTGAGTTCCATCTTTCTTATCCACAAAAATCACTGGTGCACCCCATGGTGACGAACTAGGACGAATAAAACCCTTATCCTGTAACTCCTTAATTTGTTTCTTAAGTTCTTCTAGTTCATTTACTCCCATTCTATATGGACGCTTAGCTATAGGTGCAGTTCCAGGTAATAATTCAATAATAAATTCAATGTCACGGTCTGGTGGCATACCTGGCAAATCCTCCGGAAACACATCTGGGAATTCCTCCACAACTGGATCCTCCTGATTGGCACCATCATTGAGCTGGTTCACTGTAGCGGTCGCTTGTTTTTGCACTTTGACTTCAACCCTGATCCTATCCCCCTTTGGTGTAGTCAGCACAACTGATTTATCCTTACACTGAATCTCTGCTTGTTGTTGCATCATCCAATCCATTCCCAGTATAAGATCAATCCCAGCTGTCCTCAATACTATAGGGCTAACTGAAAACTCTACCCCCCTTAAGTTGAGACTAATGGGAAGACAGCGATAAGATGCTGGCATGCTTCCACCAGGTGAGTTTACTAAGATAGGGTTCTTCATGGCACACAAATGGATTCTATGTATTCTAACAAATGATTGTGATATGAAAGAATGTGATGCTCCAGAATCAAAAAGAACAGTGGCGGGAGTAGAGTGGACATCGAACGTACCAAGCATAACTTCTGGCTCCTCCACTGCAGTTTCCTGGGACAAGTGATTCACCCTTCCCGAGTTAAGTGCGGGCTTCTGGTGGCTGCTCTGTCTCTGGGGAGTCTGCTGGTTAGGCTTCTCTGGGCAGTTGTAAGACAAGTGACCTTCTTTTCCACAACGGAAACACCTGTTGGGAGTATTGGGAGCACTGGTCTTTGTAGGAGTGTTGTTGGAGGGACCCTGGCGCTGCACTTGATTCCCATTCTGCTGTGGTGGACGTTGATTGCTACTCTGTGGCTGAAATGGGGGACGTTGAGGGAATTGTCCACGAAATGGGGTCTGACCACGGTTCCACTGTCCAGAAGGAGGTCTCTGCTGAGTATTCTGTTGGAAGCCAGTGCGTGGACGGGTGTTGCTATTGGAGGCTTGTCCCTGTAACCTCTTCCTCTTAGCATCCATTTCTTTGCGCTTGTTATCCACCACAATAGCGCGGTTCACAAGCGTCTGAAAGTTGGGATAGGTATTGGACATCAACTGCAACTGTAGTCCATCATATAATCCCTTCAAGAAGCGGCGCTGCTTATCATGGTCATTGGCCACCTCATGTGGAGCATATCGTGACAATTGAGCAAACTTGTCACGGTACTCAGCTACAGACATTGACCCTTGGGTCAGGTTCCTGAATTCCTCCGCCTTCAATTCTATCATCCCTTCAGGTATATGGTAAGCCCTGAAGTTCTCTCTAAACTCCTGCCAGGTGACTGCAGGAGCATTAGCAGGGCGGCCATACTCATATGACTCCCACCAATCTTGAGCTTCTCCCTGAAGTTGCCCAGAAGCGAACAACACCTTCTGTCGGTCATCACATTGTGCAATGGTGAGTTGTTTCTCCACAGCACGAAGCCAATCATCGGCCTCCAAAGGATCAGCAGCATGTGTGAACACTGGGGGACGACCCTTCAAAAATTCACCACGCTTGTCACGTGGTTGAACTCCAGCAACTGGCTGATTCTGCTGATTCTGCACCAGTTGTTGCATCAGTTGCGTCTGTACTGCCAACAACTGCTCGATAGTTGGTGGCGGTGGTGGTGGTGGATTCGGGGGAATGTTTCCACGACCTCTGCCTCTTCCTCTTCCGGCCATCTGCCACCCATAAACATGCAAACTTTAAGAAATCCAGGTTATCAACCACTTATAAGATTAAGAATGAGATCTGAAAGTTTTCTGGACGAGTAGCAATATTGACAGTTCAGTATTTCAATCATATCTCGGGCTACAGAAATCCAAAAGAGACGTGCTTTATATGGTTGGAAAGCTTATGAAATTATCCACAATTTCTATTCAGACCTCAAGACCAGATTCTGTCGTTAAGTCTATGAAAAATAAGGCGTAACAGAAACTGTTCCAGATTCCAGACTGTGCAGAAACTTTAACTTGTGAAAATTATATCTCTCGAACCAGATTAGATAAAAAGGTGATTCCAGTGGCATTTGAAAGATGCTTGAGTCTAGTTTCTCTCATAAAAATTTCATAAATGTTGCACGAACCGTTTTTAAACTATAACAGAAACATCAGAGACTGCTCCAGAAAACAGCAGGGACAGAAACGAGATAATATCAAACCCAACTATTATTCCTTGACTAATAAAGTTATTATTCTTAATAATGGAACTTGTAGACATGCCTACAAGTCCAGACACTCAAACAAAGATCCAACTCACACAAGCATAATAATAAAGCAACTAGCACACCAAGGTTCAAACCACACGACAGACTCGACTGACTCAACTGACGTTACTAAGAACGTTCTTATTACATAAAAGGACTCCTACTTCCTAAGGAAGTGGCTCATGCTCTAACTTCTCGTAGATCTTGGGCAAGCCTTGGTTTGCTCGGAGCTCATCAATGGTTGCTTGACATCTCTTGATAGTCTTCCCTTGTGTCCTCACCATCTCTTCTAGTTGCAGCTTCCTGTCCATCATGTCATAGACAAAGTTCACCATCACCCGAGGTAGTGGCTCTAGCTGCACTGGATCTGTCATAGCCCAACCAAGCTCGGGGTGTGCACGAGGAAGGAAGCGATGGATGTCATGCTTCATGAGGTTAAAGCGAAGATAGCGAAGACCCATACATGCTTCAAAAGCAGCATCTTCAATGCTATCCTCTATGGTGGCTCGATGTCCCACATGAGAGAACATCCTGTCCAGCTGATATGCCCCCTTGTCTTGCTTGTGTGCAAAGATGCTTGCCCTTGCCTTCCAGTACGTGCTCTCTAGTAGATGAGTGTACTCCCAGCAGACGTACTCCACAGCTGGATGCCAATCCGCGAAGTAAGCAGTGAGCATCCCCACTAGGTGAATATGAGAGACAGCATCCCCTCCATTCCTGTGGTAGATCCTCACAGTCCACCCCATTGGAGGAGGTGGCACATCTTCAGGAGCTTCATGTGGTGGAGACGGGGGTTGTTCTCCTCCATTATCTTCCTCCTCACCATCTTCAATCTCAACGATTTCTGGATCTTCTTCAGGCTCAATCTCTTCCTGGGGAGGTGCTGGTGCTTGGACTGGTGCTACAGGGGTCTTCTCTTGTTCCTGAGGTTCTGGCTCTTGTGGTTCTTCAGTTGCAAGCAGGGCACGAGGTGGGTAGTATCCTCCAAAGCTGATGCGGGCAGTCTTACGGTCACGAGTCATCTACAGAATTTTTAGATGAAGTTAGAATAGAGGCAAAATTTCGTAATAGAATGAGACATAAGAAGCATAAAAATTTATCAAATAACAAGAGCAAGATAGTGAGCATAAAATAGTGTAAAGATGACACTACTTCGACCATTGCTAGCTAGGCTTGCGTCCTACAGTCAACAAGAGCTCTGATACCAATTTGTCACACCCATTTATCGACCAAAAGGAATGCTTACCCTTATGTGCGCCCAGAGATCAATCACACATAAGTTCACAAATTATAACAGAAGTATCATGGCAAATGTTATTACATCACGATATTTAAACACATAGTCTTAACACAAATGTAGCGGAAGTATAAATAAAAGTCTCTCTCGTGGTAGCTCCAGTCACAGGTACATTGACTGGTTGACAGCAAGACTAGTAATCCTCAGGGAAGTAGGCGTAGTAGTCACTATTACCTCCATCTGTTACCCATCCGGGATTTTATCCAAATAAGAAAAATAAACAAGCGTAAGTACATCTCGTACTCAACAAGTGTAACATGGGGTTCATGAGGCTCAAATAGGCATAATCATGGGTTTATCAGCATGTAGCTTTTAGTTAACATAATTTTAGCATATCAATAGCATCAATAGGTCTCAATGTATACAATAAACATATGATCCATGTGAAATGATTAATGAATAGCAAAAACATAAACATAAACATAAACAATTATTCAACTATTCCATAAGGGTCCAAGGCCACTCGTGACCGTGAGCACGGCTGTTATAACAGTTCTACACCCTACAGAGGTTGTACACTTTCACTGTGAGTCGTGTTACCCAAATGCCCGGGTTAATTACTCCCAAAACACTACCAAGGTGAGCAGGCAGGGTAAACACTATGAAGTCTTTCGAAGGTTCGTCTAACAAGTTAGGGCCATTAGATTCACTCGGCAAACAGATGTAGAGCCCCCCTTCCAAATGGCACATTGACCCGCAGCCTATACACATAAGGACAGAGGCCGCACTATACCCGATTCGTCAAGCCATTCTTACGCCAAAAAGGTTACCTCTAACAAGCTAGAAAAGGTCCTTCTATATGACTAAAGCCAGAGCCATATAGCCCTCACAGTTGTACTGTAAGTCCCGGATTGTCGCTTATAGATGAGTCCTTATGGAGAGCAATTAGAGCATCAAAACAACACACATGCTCTAATCCCCTTTATACAAGAATCAAAATCATATTTTAATGTTTATTGCATATTCCTCTAATCAATTTACATGATCATAGTCCATGTTTAAGCACTAGCCATACTAATCAATGCATCATAATGGGTACCAAGGTATAGGATCAATCACTAAGTCATCCTTAACAAGGAATAAATGCATAATGACATTAATTGTATAAGGTGGATAGGACAACAAGGATAATCCCATGCTATACTTGCCTTGCTCAAACTGGTCCTGAAGATCTTGCTCGTAGTAAGGCTCTTGATCTCCAACGAATTGCTCACCGTCTATACTCGATCAATCATTATCAACAACACACATCCAGAGGCAATCATGCATAGACAAACAAGACTATAATTAGAACAATACACCAACAGTAAGAAAATAAAATAAAAAGTCTTTAAAATGAATCTACAACTCTCTAGGATCACACAGACGCAAAGATCACGAAAAACGGATCTAAAACGACAAAGTTATGAATTTCCGAAGATTTCCTATAGAAAAATAAATACTTTAATTAAAACTCGAAAATAAATTAATCTAAACCTACTGTACAGTTACACCATTAGATAGAGCTCGCAAATATGAATCTAACGCAATTTGAATGGATCAAATCGGAGTTAAAACGAAGATTCTACGGCTAAAACAATCTCAGTGGCAAAACTGTAAATATCAGAAAGCGTATTTTTCTTTTTCCGAAATGAATTACGTTTTCATTTATTAAAAACGTATTTTCCAGAATGCGCTTTGGACCGCGGGTTCAAAAAGACAGAATCACAGGGGCTCTTTAGCAAAACTGTCAGCCGAACCGGTACGTTCTAATCTTGACCATCCGATCTAGATCCGACGGTCCAGATCTGACGGTGGAGAGAACGGGCGGCGCTCCGGCCGGGCTTCGACCGCCGGCGACTCCCCGCGGCGGCGCCATAGCCGGGAAACGCTAGAACTCGGCTCTGGGCACCATTCGACGAAAGAAGAGCATCGGGAGAAAGCTTGGAGCACGACGAACTCACCCCGGACAATAGCGAAGGCAAGGGATGGACGAGGACGGCGGCGTGCTCGGGATGGCGGACGGTGGAGGCTGTGATGCTTGCGGTGGCGGCGCTAGACGGCTACGGCTGCCCCAGAGGGTTGGAATGAGGGCGGAAGGGTGCGGGGGCTCCGTTTTATAGCTCGGGGACGTCGCTAACTATGGAAAGAGAAGGAGATCGAGCCGCCCGATCGAATCGGAAGAGGAGGGAAGGTGAGCTCGCGGTTGGAAAGCCAGAGGAAGAAGAAAGGAAGGTGGACGGTGACGCTGACAAACGGGTCCCACCTGTCGGCGACACAGAGCGGGGGAAACGGCCGCGCGCGAGACGGGCCGGCTTGCTGGGCTCGGCTCGGCCCAAGAGGAGACGAAGGCGGCGCGGGAGAAGGAATGGGCCGCGCGGAGATCACGGGCCGGCTACAGCTGTGGACCGAGACGGTGGGTTGCGGAAGGGAAAGGCGGCCCGGGAAAAATAGAATTCTTTTTCTTTTTCTTTTCAAAATTTTCAAATCCATTTTTTTCAAATGATTTTCAAATCAAATTTGAATTTGATTCAAACCACTCAACACAAAACTCCAAATGCAGCAGCATGAATGCTCAATCATGTTTCTACCCTTATATTTGATTTTAAATTTATAAAATTATTCTTATTCTATAATTGCATGCTTCACAAAAATAAATATAAAAATCACATTTTCCCTATTTTTCTTTTCTTCAAATTTTAGGGTGTTACATTAACGAGTGTAGATTAGCGATTGTCCAATCCGGATCCAAAGTACAAATCACAGCTGCTAGCTAAGACGTGTCGAGACGTAGCGCAAAAAGGTGAAAACAAAGGACGATGGAAAGAACGTACAGAATAAGCAAATAACACGGAATTTTCCTTTTTCCTGAATTTTTCCAAAATGCACTAGTAGGAATCAAACTTTTTTATTTTATCGCTATTTTTTTATAATTTTCTCTGAACAAGGATCAAAAAAAGATGTAACCACAAAAATTGGCACCTACAACTGAGGTGGGATGTGGTCTAAAGAAATACAGCACGTTCTCTAAAAAGCGTGCAAAAACTTTAACAATTTTTTATTTATTTTCCTGAATTTTTTTGGCAATTTTGATGAAACAAAACAGGGTGAAGCAATCTGTTGTTGAACGTGGATAACAGTTGCAAGATGAACCTGTGTTGATAGAAGAATATGTGGAGCTATGGGTAGGCACTCAATATGACACCAAGGATTAGCAATTATCGAGTGCAGATTAGCGATTGTTCAATCCAGATCCAAAGTACAAATCACAGCTGCCGGCTAAGGCATGTCGAGACGTAGCGCAACAAGGTGAAAACAAAGGACGATGGAAAGAACGCACAGAACAAGCAAATAACACGGATTTTTCCTTTTTCCTGAATTTTTCACTGATTTTTCCAAAAGGCACTAGTAGGAATCAAACTTTTTTATTATCTCACTGTTTTTTTTATTTTCTCTGAACAAGGATCAAAAAAGATGCAACCACAAAAATTGGCACCTACAACTGAGGTGGGATGTGGTCTACAGAAATACAGCACGTTCTCTGAAAAGCGTGCAAAAACTTTGACTTTTTTTCTTTATTGTCCTGATTTTTTTGGCAATTTTGATGAAACCAAACAAGGCGAAGCAATCTGTTGTTGAGCGTGGGTAACAGTTGCAAGATGAACCAGTGCTTATAGAAGAATATGTGGAGCTATGGGTAGGCACACAATATGACAACAAGGATTAGCAATTAACGAGTGCAGATTAGCGATTGTTCAATCCGGATCCAAAGTACAAATCACAGTTGCTGGCTAAGACGTGTCGAGACATAGTGCAACAAGGTGAAAACAAAGGACGATGGAAAGAACATACAGAATAAGCAAATAACACGGATTTTTCCTTTTTCCTGAATTTTTCCAAAAGGCACTAGTAGGAATCAAACTTTTTTATTTTATCGCTATTTTTTATAATTTTCTCTGAACAAGGATAAAAAAAAGATGAAACCACAAAAATTGGCACCTACAACTGAGGTGGGATGTGGTCTAAAGAAATACAGCACGTTCTCTGAAAAGCGTGCAAAAACTTTAACAATTTTTTATTTATTTTCCTGAATTCTTTTGGCAATTTTGATGAAACAAAACAGGGTGAAGCAATCTGTTGTTGAATGTGGATAACAGTTGCAAGATGAACCTGTGCTGATAGAAGAATATGTGGAACTATGGGTAGGCACTCAATATGACAGCAAGGATTAGCAATTATCGAGTGCAGATTAGCGATTGTTCAATCCGGATCCAAAGTATAAATCACAGCTGCCGGCTAAGACGTGTCGAGACGTAGCGCAACAACGTGAAAACAAAGGACCATGGAAAGAACGCACAGAACAAACAAATAACACGGATTTTTCCTTTTTCCTGAATTTTTCACTGATTTTTCCAAAAGGCACTAGTAGGAATCAAACTTTTTTATATTTTCACTGTTTTTTTTAATTTTCTATGAACAAGGATCAAGAAAGATACAACCACAAAAATTGGCACCTACAACTGAGGTGGGATGTGGTCTACAGAAATACAGCACGTTCTCTGAAAAGCGTGCAAAAACTTTGACAGTTTTTTTCTTTATTTTCCTGATTTTTTTTGGCAATTTTGATGAAACCAAACAGGGCGAAGCAATCTATTGTTGAGCGTGGGTAACAGTTGCAAGTTGAACCTGTGCTGATAGAAGAATATGTGGAGCTATGGGTAGGCACACAATACGACAGCAAGGATTAGCAATTAACGAGTGTAGATTAGCGATTGTTCAATCTGGATCCAAAGTACAAATCACAGCTGCTGGCTAAGACGTGTCGAGACGTAGCGCAACAAGGTGAAAACAAAGGACGATGGAAAGAACGTACAGAATAAGCAAATAACACGGAATTTTCCTTTTTCCTGATTTTTTCCAAAATGCACTAGTAGGAATCAAACTTTTTTATTTTATCGCTATTTTTTTTATAATTTTCTCTGAACAAGGATCAAAAAAAGATGCAACCACAAAAATTGTTACCTACAACTGAGGTGGGATGTGGTCTAAAGAAATACAGCACGTTCTCTGAAAAGCGTGCAAAAACTTTAACAATTTTTTATTTATTTTCCTGAATTTTTTGGCAATTTTGATGAAACAAAACAGGGTGAAGCAATCTGTTGTTGAACGTGGATAACAGTTGTAAGATGAACCTGTGTTGATAGAAGAATATGTGGAGCTATGGGTAGGCACTCAATATGACACCAAGGATTAGCAATTATCGAGTGCAGATTAGCGATTGTTCAATCCGGATCCAAAGTACAAATCACAGCTGCCGGCTAAGACATGTCGAGACGTAGCGCAACAAGGTGAAAACAAAGGACGATGGAAAGAACGCAAAGAACAAGCAAATAACACGGATTTTTCCTTTTTCCTGAATTTTTCACTGATTTTTCCAAAAGGCACTAGTAGGAATCAAACTTTTTTATTATCTCACTGTTTTTTTTATTTTCTCTGAACAAGGATCAAAAAAGATGCAACCACAAAAATTGGCACCTACAACTGAGGTGGGATGTGGTCTACAGAAATACAGCACGTTCTCTGAAAAGCGTGCAAAAACTTTGACTTTTTGTTCTTTATTTTCCTGATTTTTTTGGCAATTTTGATGAAACCAAACAAGGCGAAGCAATCTGTTGTTGAGCGTGGGTAACAGTTGCAAGATGAACCAGTGCTTATAGAAGAATATGTGGAGCTATGGGTAGGCACACAATATGACAACAAGGATTAGCAATTAACGAGTGCAGATTAGCGATTGTTCAATCCGGATCCAAAGTACAAATCACAGTTGCTGGCTAAGACGTGTCGAGACATAGTGCAACAAGGTGAAAACAAAGGACGATGGAAAGAACATACAGAATAAGCAAATAACACGGATTTTTCCTTTTTCCTGAATTTTTCCAAAAGGCACTAGTAGGAATCAAACTTTTTTATTTTATCGCTATTTTTTATAATTTTCTCTGAACAAGGATCAAAAAAAGATGAAACCACAAAAATTGGCACCTACAACTGAGGTGGGATGTGGTCTAAAGAAATACAGCACGTTCTCTGAAAAGTGTGCAAAAACTTTAACAATTTTTTATTTATTTTCCTGAATTCTTTTGGCAATTTTGATGAAACAAAACAGGGTGAAGCAATCTGTTGTTGAATGTGGATAACAGTTGCAAGATGAACCTGTGCTGATAGAAGAATATGTGGAGCTATGGGTAGGCACTCAATATGACAGCAAGGATTAGCAATTATCGAGTGCAGATTAGCGATTGTTCAATCCGGATCCAAAGTATAAATCACAGCTGCCGGCTAAGACGTGTCGAGACGTAGCGCAACAACGTGAAAACAAAGGACCATGGAAAGAACGCACAGAACAAGCAAATAACACGGATTTTTCCTTTTTCCTGAATTTTTCACTGATTTTTCCAAAAGGCACTAGTAGGAATCAAACTTTTTTATATTTTCACTGTTTTTTTTTAATTTTCTATGAACAAGGATCAAGAAAGATACAACCACAAAAATTGGCACCTACAACTGAGGTGGGATGTGGTCTACAGAAATACAGCACGTTCTCTGAAAAGCGTGCAAAAACTTTGACAGTTTTTTTCTTTATTTTCCTGATTTTTTTTGGCAATTTTGATGAAACCAAACAGGGCGAAGCAATCTATTGTTGAGCGTGGGTAACAGTTGCAAGTTGAACCTGTGCTGATAGAAGAATATGTGGAGCTATGGGTAGGCACACAATACGACAGCAAGGATTAGCAATTAACGAGTGTAGATTAGCGATTGTTCAATCTGGATCCAAAGTACAAATCACAGCTGCTGGCTAAGACGTGTCGAGACGTAGCGCAACAAGGTGAAAACAAAGGACGATGGAAAGAACGTACAGAATAAGCAAATAACACGGAATTTTCCTTTTTCCTGAATTTTTCCAAAATGCACTAGTAGGAATCAAACTTTTTTATTTTATCGCTATTTTTTTTATAATTTTCTCTGAACAAGGATCAAAAAAAGATGCAACCACAAAAATTGTTACCTACAACTGAGGTGGGATGTGGTCTAAAGAAATACAGCACGTTCTCTGAAAAGCGTGCAAAAACTTTAACAATTTTTTATTTATTTTCCTGAATTTTTTTGCAATTTTGATGAAACAAAACAGGGTGAAGCAATCTGTTGTTGAACGTGGATAACAGTTGTAAGATGAACCTGTGTTGATAGAAGAATATGTGGAGCTATGGGTAGGCACTCAATATGACACCAAGGATTAGCAATTATCGAGTGCAGATTAGCGATTGTTCAATCCGGATCCAAAGTACAAATCACAGCTGCCGGCTAAGACATGTCGAGACGTAGCGCAACAAGGTGAAAACAAAGGACGATGGAAAGAACGCAAAGAACAAGCAAATAACACGGATTTTTCCTTTTTCCTGAATTTTTCACTGATTTTTCCAAAAGGCACTAGTAGGAATCAAACTTTTTTATTATCTCACTGTTTTTTTTATTTTCTCTGAACAAGGATAAAAAAAGATGCAACCACAAAAATTGGCACCCACAACTGAGGTGGGATGTGGTCTACAGAAATACAGCACGTTCTCTGAAAAGCGTGCAAAAACTTTGACTTTTTTTTCTTTATTTTCCTGATTTTTTTGGCAATTTTGATGAAACCAAACAAGGCGAAGCAATCTGTTGTTGAGCGTGGGTAACAGTTGCAAGATGAACCAGTGCTTATACAAGAATATGTGGAGCTATGGGTAGGCACACAATATGACAACAAGGATTAGCAATTAACGAGTGCAGATTAGCGATTGTTCAATCCGGATCCAAAGTACAAATTACAGTTGCTGACTAAGACGTGTCGAGACATAGCGCAACAAGGTGAAAACAAAGGACGATGGAAAGAACGTACAGAATAAGCAAATAACACAGATTTTTCCTTTTTCCTGAATTTTTCCAAAAGGCACTAGTAGGAATCAAACTTTTTTATTTTATCGCTATTTTTTATAATTTTCTCTGAACAAGGATCAAAAAAAGATGCAACCACAAAAATTGGCACCTACAACTGATGTGGGATGTGGTCTAAAGACATACAGCACGTTCTCTGAAAAGCGTGCAAAAACTTTAACAATTTTTTATTTATTTTCCTGAATTCTTTTGGCAATTTTGATGAAACAAAACAGGGTGAAGCAATCTGTTGTTGAACGTGGATAACAGTTGCAAGATGAACCTATGCTGATAGAAGAATATGTGGAGCTATGTGTAGGCACTCAATATGACAGCAAGGATTAGCAATTATCGAGTGCAGATTAGCGATTGTTCAATCCGGATCCAAAGTATAAAACACAGCTGCCGGCTAAGACGTGTCGAGATGTAGCGCAACAACGTGAAAACAAAGGACCATGGAAAGAACGCACAGAACAAGCAAATAACACGGATTTTTCCTTTTTCCTGAATTTTCCCCTCATTTTTCCAAAAGGCACTAGTAGGAATCAAACTTTTTTATTTCCTCACTATTTTTTATAATTTTCTCTGAACAAGGATAAAAAAAGATGCAACCACAAAAATTGGCAACTACAACTAAGGTGGGATGTGGTCTACAGAAATACAACACGTTCTCTGAAAAGCGTGCAAAAACTTTGAAATTTTTTTCTTTATTTTCCTGAATTTTTATGGCAATTTTGGTGAAACCAAATAGGGCGGAGCAATCTGTTGTTGAGCGTGGGTAACTGTTACAAGATGAACCTGTGCTGATAGGAGAATATATGGAGCTATGGGTAGGCACACAATATGACAGCAAGGATTAGCAATTAACGAGTGTAAATTAGCGATTGTTCAATCTGGATCCAAAGTACAAATCACAGCTGCTGGCTAAGACGTGTCGAGACGTAGCACAACAAGGTGAAAACAAAGGACTACGAAAAGAACCCACATAACAAGCAAATAACACGGATTTTTTCTTTTTCCTGAATTTTTCCCTGATTTTTCCAAAAGGCACTAGTAGGAATCAAACTTTTTTTATTCGCTCACTATTTTTTATAATTTTCTCTGAACAAGGATAAAAAAAAAGATGCAACCACAAAAATTGGCACCTACAACTGAGGTGGGATGTGGTCTACAGAAATACAGCACATTCTCTGAAAAGCGTGCAAAAACTTTGACATTTTTTTCTTTATTTTCCTGATTTTTTTGGCAATTTTGATGAAACCAAACAGGGCGAAGCAATCTGTTGTTGAGGATGGGTCCCAGTTGCAAGATGAACCTGTGCTGATAGAAGAATATGTGGAGCTATGGGAGGCACACAATATGACAGTAAGGATTAGCAATTATCGAGTGCAGATTAGGGATTGTTCAATCCGGATCCAAAGTACAAATCACAGCTGCTGGCTAAGACATGTCGAGACGTAGCGCAACAAGGTGAAAAGAAAGGACGATGGAAAGAACGCACAGAACAAGCAAATAACACGGATTTTTCCTTTTTCCTGAATTTTCCCCTGATTTTCCAAAAGGCACTAGTAGGAATCAAACTTTTTTATTTTATCGCTATTTTTTATAATTTTCTCTGAACAAGGATCAAAAAAAGATGAAACCACAAAAATTGGCACCTACAACTGAGGTGGGATGTGGTCTAAAGAAATACAGCACGTTCTCTGAAAAGTGTGCAAAAACTTTAACAATTTTTTATTTATTTTCCTGAATTCTTTTGGCAATTTTGATGAAACAAAACAGGGTGAAGCAATCTGTTGTTGAATGTGGATAACAGTTGCAAGATGAACCTGTGCTGATAGAAGAATATGTGGAGCTATGGGTAGGCACTCAATATGACAGCAAGGATTAGCAATTATCGAGTGCAGATTAGCGATTGTTCAATCCGGATCCAAAGTATAAATCACAGCTGCCGGCTAAGACGTGTCGAGACGTAGCGCAACAACGTGAAAACAAAGGACCATGGAAAGAACGCACAGAACAAGCAAATAACACGGATTTTTCCTTTTTCCTGAATTTTTCACTGATTTTTCCAAAAGGCACTAGTAGGAATCAAACTTTTTTATATTTTCACTGTTTTTTTTTTAATTTTCTATGAACAAGGATCAAGAAAGATACAACCACAAAAATTGGCACCTACAACTGAGGTGGGATGTGGTCTACAGAAATACAGCACGTTCTCTGAAAAGCGTGCAAAAACTTTGACAGTTTTTTTCTTTATTTTCCTGATTTTTTTTGGCAATTTTGATGAAACCAAACAGGGCGAAGCAATCTATTGTTGAGCGTGGGTAACAGTTGCAAGTTGAACCTGTGCTGATAGAAGAATATGTGGAGCTATGGGTAGGCACACAATACGACAGCAAGGATTAGCAATTAACGAGTGTAGATTAGCGATTGTTCAATCTGGATCCAAAGTACAAATCACAGCTGCTGGCTAAGACGTGTCGAGACGTAGCGCAACAAGGTGAAAACAAAGGACGATGGAAAGAACGTACAGAATAAGCAAATAACACGGAATTTTCCTTTTTCCTGAATTTTTCCAAAATGCACTAGTAGGAATCAAACTTTTTTATTTTATCGCTATTTTTTTTATAATTTTCTCTGAACAAGGATCAAAAAAAGATGCAACCACAAAAATTGTTACCTACAACTGAGGTGGGATGTGGTCTAAAGAAATACAGCACGTTCTCTGAAAAGCGTGCAAAAACTTTAACAATTTTTTATTTATTTTCCTGAATTTTTTTGCAATTTTGATGAAACAAAACAGGGTGAAGCAATCTGTTGTTGAACGTGGATAACAGTTGTAAGATGAACCTGTGTTGATAGAAGAATATGTGGAGCTATGGGTAGGCACTCAATATGACACCAAGGATTAGCAATTATCGAGTGCAGATTAGCGATTGTTCAATCCGGATCCAAAGTACAAATCACAGCTGCCGGCTAAGACATGTCGAGACGTAGCGCAACAAGGTGAAAACAAAGGACGATGGAAAGAACGCAAAGAACAAGCAAATAACACGGATTTTTCCTTTTTCCTGAATTTTTCACTGATTTTTCCAAAAGGCACTAGTAGGAATCAAACTTTTTTATTATCTCACTGTTTTTTTTATTTTCTCTGAACAAGGATAAAAAAAGATGCAACCACAAAAATTGGCACCCACAACTGAGGTGGGATGTGGTCTACAGAAATACAGCACGTTCTCTGAAAAGCGTGCAAAAACTTTGACTTTTTTTTCTTTATTTTCCTGATTTTTTTGGCAATTTTGATGAAACCAAACAAGGCGAAGCAATCTGTTGTTGAGCGTGGGTAACAGTTGCAAGATGAACCAGTGCTTATACAAGAATATGTGGAGCTATGGGTAGGCACACAATATGACAACAAGGATTAGCAATTAACGAGTGCAGATTAGCGATTGTTCAATCCGGATCCAAAGTACAAATTACAGTTGCTGACTAAGACGTGTCGAGACATAGCGCAACAAGGTGAAAACAAAGGACGATGGAAAGAACGTACAGAATAAGCAAATAACACAGATTTTTCCTTTTTCCTGAATTTTTCCAAAAGGCACTAGTAGGAATCAAACTTTTTTATTTTATCGCTATTTTTTATAATTTTCTCTGAACAAGGATCAAAAAAAGATGCAACCACAAAAATTGGCACCTACAACTGATGTGGGATGTGGTCTAAAGAAATACAGCACGTTCTCTGAAAAGCGTGCAAAAACTTTAACAATTTTTTATTTATTTTCCTGAATTCTTTTGGCAATTTTGATGAAACAAAACAGGGTGAAGCAATCTGTTGTTGAACGTGGATAACAGTTGCAAGATGAACCTATGCTGATAGAAGAATATGTGGAGCTATGTGTAGGCACTCAATATGACAGCAAGGATTAGCAATTATCGAGTGCAGATTAGCGATTGTTCAATCCGGATCCAAAGTATAAAACACAGCTGCCGGCTAAGACGTGTCGAGATGTAGCGCAACAACGTGAAAACAAAGGACCATGGAAAGAACGCACAGAACAAGCAAATAACACGGATTTTTCCTTTTTCCTGAATTTTCCCCTCATTTTTCCAAAAGGCACTAGTAGGAATCAAACTTTTTTATTTCCTCACTATTTTTTATAATTTTCTCTGAACAAGGATAAAAAAAGATGCAACCACAAAAATTGGCAACTACAACTAAGGTGGGATGTGGTCTACAGAAATACAACACGTTCTCTGAAAAGCGTGCAAAAACTTTGAAATTTTTTTCTTTATTTTCCTGAATTTTTATGGCAATTTTGGTGAAACCAAATAGGGCGGAGCAATCTGTTGTTGAGCGTGGGTAACTGTTACAAGATGAACCTGTGCTGATAGGAGAATATATGGAGCTATGGGTAGGCACACAATATGACAGCAAGGATTAGCAATTAACGAGTGTAAATTAGCGATTGTTCAATCTGGATCCAAAGTACAAATCACAGCTGCTGGCTAAGACGTGTCGAGACGTAGCACAACAAGGTGAAAACAAAGGACTACGAAAAGAACCCACATAACAAGCAAATAACACGGATTTTTTCTTTTTCCTGAATTTTTCCCTGATTTTTCCAAAAGGCACTAGTAGGAATCAAACTTTTTTTATTCGCTCACTATTTTTTATAATTTTCTCTGAACAAGGATAAAAAAAAAGATGCAACCACAAAAATTGGCACCTACAACTGAGGTGGGATGTGGTCTACAGAAATACAGCACATTCTCTGAAAAGCGTGCAAAAACTTTGACATTTTTTTCTTTATTTTCCTGATTTTTTTGGCAATTTTGATGAAACCAAACAGGGCGAAGCAATCTGTTGTTGAGGATGGGTCCCAGTTGCAAGATGAACCTGTGCTGATAGAAGAATATGTGGAGCTATGGGAGGCACACAATATGACAGTAAGGATTAGCAATTATCGAGTGCAGATTAGGGATTGTTCAATCCGGATCCAAAGTACAAATCACAGCTGCTGGCTAAGACATGTCGAGACGTAGCGCAACAAGGTGAAAAGAAAGGACGATGGAAAGAACGCACAGAACAAGCAAATAACACGGATTTTTCCTTTTTCCTGAATTTTCCCCTGATTTTCCAAAAGGCACTAGTAGGAATCAAACATTTTTATTTTTTCACTATTTTTTTATAATTTTCTCTGAACAAGGATCAAAAAAGATGCAACCACAAAAATTGGCACCTACGACTGAGGTGGGATGTGGTCTACAGAAATACAGAACGTTCTCTGAAAAGCGTGCAAAAACTTTGACAATTTTTTTCTTTATTTCCCTGAATTTTTTTGGCAATTTTGATGAAACCAAACAGGGTGAAGCAATCTGTTGTTGAGCGTTGGTAACAGTTGCAAGATGAACCTGTGCTGATTGAAGAATATGTGGAGCTATGGGTAGGCACACAGTATAACAGTAAGTATTAGCAATTATCGAGTGCAGATTAGCGATTGTTCAATCCGGATCCAAATTACAAATCACAGCTGCTGGCTAAGACATGTCGAGACGTAGCGCAACAAGGTGAAAACAAAGGACTATGGAAAGAACGCACAGAACTAGCAAATAACAAGGATTTTTCATTTTTCCTGAATTTTCCCCTCATTTTTCCAAAAGGCACTAGTAGGAATCAAACTTTTTTTTTATTTCCTCACTATTTTTTATAATTTTCTCTGAACAAGGATCAAAAAAGATACAACCACAAAAATTGGCAACTACAACTGAGGTGGGATGTGGTCTACAGAAATACAACACGTTCTCTGAAAAGCATGCAAAAACTTTGACAATTTTTTATCTTTATCTTCCTAATTTTTTTGGCAATTTTGATGAAACCAAATAGGGCGAAGCAATCTGTTGTTGAGCGTGGGTAACAGTTGCAAGATGAACCTGTGCTAATAGAAGAATATGTGGAGCTATGTGTAGGCACACAATATGACAGCAAGGATTAGCAATTAACGAGTGCAAATTAGCAATTGTTCAATCCGGATCCAATGTACAAATCACAGCTGCTGGCTAAGACGTGTCGAGACGTAGCGCAACAAGGTGAAAACAAAGGACGATGGAAAGAACGTACAAAATAAGCAAACAACACGAATTTTTCCTTTTTCCTGAATTTTTCCAAAAGGCTCTAGTAGGAATCAAACTTTTTTATTTTTTTGCTATTTTTTTATAATTTTCTCTGAACAAGGATCAAAAAAAGATGCAACCACAAAAATTGGCACCAACAACTGAGGTGGGATGTGGTCTAAAGAAATACAGCACGTTCTCTAAAAAGCGTGCAAAAACTTTGACAATTTTTTATCTTTATTTTCCTGAATTTTTTATGGCAATTTTGATGAAACCAAACAGGGCGAAGCAATCTGTTGTTGAACGTGGGTAACAGTTGCAAGATGAACCTGTGTTGATAGAAGAATATGTGGAGCTATGGGTAGGCTCACAATATGACACCAAGGATTAGCAATTAACGAGTGCAGATTAGCGATTGTTCAATCCGGATCCAAAGTACAAATCACAGCTGCCGGCTAAGACGTGTCGAGACGTAGCGCAACAAGGTGAAAACAAAGGACGATGGAAAGAACGCATAGAACAAGCAAATAACATGGATTTTTCCTTTTTCCTGAATTTTTCACTGATTTTCCAAAAGGCACTAGTAGGAATCAAACTTTTTTATTTTTTCACTGTTTTTTTTTTAATTTTCTATGAACAAGGATCAAGAAAGATACAACCACAAAAATTGGCACCTACAACTGAGGTGGGATGTGGTCTACAGAAATACAGCACGTTCTCTGAAAGGCGTGCAAAAACTTTGACAGTTTTTTTCTTTATTTTCCTGATTTTTTGGCAATTTTGATGAAACCAAACAGGGCGAGGCAATCTGTTGTTGAGCGTGGGTAACAGTTGCAAGATGAACCTGTGCTGATAGAAGAATATGTGGAGCTATGGGTAGGCACACAACACGACAGCAAGGATTAGCAATTAACGAGTGTAGATTAGCGATTGTTCAATCCGGATCCAAAGTACAAATCACAGCTGCTAGCTAAGACGTGTCGAGACGTAGCGCAAAAAGGTGAAAACAAAGGACGATGGAAAGAACGTACAGAATAAGCAAATAACACGGAATTTTCCTTTTCCTGAATTTTTCCAAAATGCACTAGTAGGAATCA